>OMNO01021305.1:0-26995 GCA_900303215.1 Trachyrincus scabrus | reverse complement strand
TAAAAACTTTTTTGCGATATTTCGAGGTTTTTTCGAATATTCTGCGTTTCCACTTTTTTTATGCATAATTGAAAATGTGCAAAAACAGGTGGATGAAAATGCAGAGAGAGAGACAGAGAGAGAGAAAGAGAGAGAGAGCGAGATCGAGAGCGAGAGAGAGACACACACACACAGACAGACAGCGAGAGAGAGACAGAGAGAGCGAGAGAGAGAGAGAGATCCATCCATCCATTCCCCCCAGAGCTACAGCTCCATTGTTCTAACTATAGCTTCTCCTTAGCAGCAGCGGTGGCTACGTGGCTCCTCCCAGTCAACAGGCAGCGGCTAGCAGAGACCACAGCTGGCTGACTGGCAGATGGCCCTCATTTGGACAGCTTCAAACCAAAGACGAAGACTTTTATAACAACCGAGGATCACTTTGACAGAGCCATTTAGCCTTGTTGCTCATGTCACGGATGTATAAC
Source organism: Trachyrincus scabrus (assembly GCA_900303215.1). Classification (NCBI taxonomy): domain Eukaryota; kingdom Metazoa; phylum Chordata; class Actinopteri; order Gadiformes; family Macrouridae; genus Trachyrincus; species Trachyrincus scabrus. The sequence continues at coordinate 26,531 of OMNO01021305.1, read as the reverse complement.
TCACGAGGGGGTGAACTAGGGGACATTAGGTCTTTATAGCCGGCAACGAGACCGTCGCTGCCTGCACATAAAATATGTGTCGCATTTGAACTTGGAATTTAAATGCAGGAAATAGCATCAGGAATTAACACAGTTTATGTACTGGGGGCATTTATTCATTCATTAATCATTCACTCATTAATAATTCTTTCCAAGAAAGCTATTTACCATACTTTGAAAACGTGGCTCAGAATGCTCACTGACACGCGCACGCACACACAAACATGCACGTGCGCACGCATGCACACACACACAAGAAGTGGAAAGCGAGCAAGAGCGAGCAATAAAAGAGACATGGAGAATAAAATAAAAATGAATCATAATCATTTCGAGTGCGTACCTCCACTCCTCCTGGGGGTGCTGTTTTTCGTACTTCTCCCTGACGTGAGACACGCCCAGGTCGGGGTGCAGCCAGTGCAGGGCGTCGGAGCGTAAGTGCGCTAGACGAAGGCCCAGAGAAGACACACAGCCCAGTTTGTGGATCTCCGCTATCTTTTGGATCACACCCTGCAGACAAGAGACACCAGCGTGAAGCTAACCCCGTAAGCTGTTCCGACATACCGCTGGACTACGTTGACACGTCGTCAGCAGATGTACAGACAGAGATACTCCCATACTACTGGTCACCGCAAACCGCTGCCAGCGAAAGCACAGCTGACCCTTTGTAAATACGACGCCTTATATTGTGGTTTCTTTTTTGTTCAACTTTCGATTGAATTACATATCTGTTATTTCACGAGGACTAGCTATTGCACACCTGGCAATGTGGGACATGTAACTTTTAGCCAGCACTTTTTATACGTACAAATGAAAGACTATGTGTCATATTAATATTCATATTAAGCAAGGCAACAGCAGCTCATATGCTTAGTGTTGGCTAAATCTCACTTTCCTCAGAGTTTCTAAAGGAGTTGGCTTTCCAGCCACATGTTTTGTCGTTGACTCACAATTTACCAAATGTGAGAGCTTTTTTTGCAGTTAGAATTGCAGTTTTTGATATTTGTGGTTACATTTCAATGGACTGGTGTAACAACAAGCACAAAAAAAGGCAGCTGATAAACCGTCGTTCAAAAATCGCGGAAAAGCCAGCAGCCACAGAGACGCAGATAGAGTTGACAAATTCGCTCACTGGAAGAAAAACAATCCACTGCTGTCGCTTTTTGTTAATTCACCCCGCTGTCTCCTAGCCACCCAGAAAGATGTCTTCATTTTTACCACTGGGTTTTATCTTGCCTGTCAGAGTGCTTAGTGTATATGGGGTAGAGTGAACTCTAATGTGTGTTTGTGCGTCTGTGAGTTAATAATTTCATCAGGCATCAGTTACACACTACTCTCACTTAGCCTATGTGGCTTTATTATTTATAGTACAATGAATGTGTGTGTGTGCGTGTGTGTGCGTGTGTGTGCGTGTGTGTGCGTGTCTTACCCTAACATCCGTGGCATCCCCGTGTCTGATGTTGCTGGCCCAGATGGAAGGCTCACTGCTGGTCTCGAAGTAGTGGAAGATCTTCAGCACACGGTCCATGGAGCCCAGGGGTCTCTCCAGGCCCCCGGCAGAGCCGCTGCCGCTGCCCACGCCGGTGGCGCCGGAGCGGGATTTGACCCCGCAACCACCTGCCGCCGAGTGGTTGCGGCCGGTTTCCAGGTAGGAGGACGACGCCATGTCTGACTTTGGAGTCTCCGTCGGGGCTAACTGGCCGTCATATTCTAGAGAGAGGAGAGAGAGAGGTGAGTGTTTGAGTTTTTAAACTGGAACGTGATCACGGATCACTTTTCACAGATTTCATATGAAGGGTCAATATTCTTATGTGAGATAATATATGTATATTGGGGGTTCAGTTCCTTAAATATATTTACATAGCGACAAAGAAGAATATTCAACATTTTCACTTTTGGTCTCCACGGACACAGACAACACCTATTCACATTCTCCAATACTGTTCAGTCATTTAGCAATACTTATTTATAATAAAGCACTCTGTCACTCCTTGACTGCTGTGCAACCCACTTTGGGGGAATTAATCACTCTACCCATTTTGTGACACATCACCATTAATATTAATCGTTTTCTCATACTTTGCTTTCCTAGCGTTAAAAGTTAAGCCTGTCCTATGAATAAAACAATCCTAAGTGACGGTAAATAAAAGGATGCTCATCGTGTGTGATTTTGGGCAATAATGACCTTCTATACTACCACCAACAGTAAGCATCTACTCACAAGACAATGGAAAAAGCCCATTCCCCCATATGCTTTAAATATCCCCATCCCATACAAGATATCACAGAATGGTGTGAACAACCAAACCGTCCCACAAATACTGTATTGTAACTGGTATACCTCATGTTAAACAGTGGATCCTGAACTTTATTCAGATGTTTGATCACCAATAGCTGTGACAGCCACCAGGGAGATGGAGAGGAAGACAGTGTAGAATACTAAGACCATAACGTGGGGGCAGGGGTCTGAATCAGCACTTTATCAGTTTGACCTACAGATGGTGCTTCAAAGGCAAACCGAGATGCACCCGCACACCGCAACAGCAACAGAAGAGGAAACAGGGGCCGATATGTGTCCAGAAACCCAGCTCAGCATCGACTAGCAAGAGGAACTCACTGTAACAATAGTAGAGCTGTGTGTGTGTGTGTGTGTGTGTGTGTGTCTGTGTGTGTGTGTGTGTGTCCTCCTAGCTAGTTATTAATTTACTTTAAGGGCCACTAGTTTAATTTCACCTCTCTGTGAAAGTTCATGTGAAAGTGTACCTTTTCTGCCTTAACAGCCTTCATCCTAACCCATGGAATGCCATTCACTGTCGTTCTTCGTTTCATGTTTGGTGTGGCTCTAATTCGACCTTCTATGGAAGGCCTATTCGGATTCCCTGTCATATTAAGCCTCGGTTTAGAGTGTATTATTTATGGTTATGTAGTTCATGTTACTGACAAATACATTTCATATTTTTAATATATTAAATAATATCATGGTAAAATGTATGGGAAAAAATGATGACTATTTACCCACTAAAATAGCAGTAAATAGGTAGTTAATATTAATAACAAACAATGACAAAAACATTGAATGAATAAAAAAAATGATCTTGGTTTGGAGATAGTTTTCACCAGTTCTACTTACAGATTTCAGTTATAATTGTAATTCTAAGCTAAGTGGAATATTGAACAAACCATTTTAACCGACAAACTCATACTTGTGTGTAAAAATACCCATTTACTGTTGTGTTACAGGGAAAAAGTGATCTTTGCTTATTGCAGCTGTAAATGTTAATACTAGTTAATCACTGCAAAACAATTTTGTTATTGCACCCATTTGTGTAAAGTATCTTATTTTCTTTACGTAACGCTATTATGGGTTGAAGCATTATATAGTACAAGTGAATCACATGACAGCTAGGCATGTGCTGTAATGTACTGCATACCAACATTCCAAGGTACTGTGGTAGGACATTACTTGTGTTTAAACATGTGTTTAGACTTTCTAACTCTAACTTCAAAGTATTCTAAAATCTGAATCTGATCACTGTCAGAAAAGGAAGATTAATTAATCCAAGATTTGTGACTATTACACTGCCTCTTGACTGGTTATCACAAACTCTTGCCGTGATTGGCTAGAATGAAGGCATTTCATGAATTTCAAGCCACGCGTGCATTTCAAGACATGGATGCATGTTCTGTTTTGTTATTTTAGCTTAATTCACTGCATTATAGGCGAACTGATGTATTAGTGTCTGCTGTACTTATGGTAGACTAGAAATCAATAAAATAATTCCACATGCTTTGAAGTTTGATCCCCATCTAGTTATTCAAGAGCCATTAGATAAACAAAGACACACATAGAGGAGTACTGTAACCTGTAAGCTTAAACAAAGAACTGAAAGCAGCCTAGATTGTGGCACATTATTACAGTAGTACTACTTTAGTCACACAGTTCTCATTATACTATCCCATTACAAGTCTAGATTTGTAGACTGTATTGTTAAAAGTAAAAGATGAAAAAGACCCCCAAAGTATGGAACAGATTAAAGGGTAATCAAAAAAATCTAAAACATAGCACGTGGTCTGGACCTTCACTTGTGGAAAAAGTGATCATTTCAATTGTAGTTTCTGATTGGTGCCAAGTACCTGTAACTCATTTTAGCCAATCAATCCTGTTTATTCTTTCAACCGGCCCACAATTCAGGGGAATACCGTTCTGAATACTGCATGTTATGACATCAATAGACCTTTTGAAAACAAAGTCATCACAGCCCTAAAAGAAAGTCTTAATCCACATCTTATTGTGCTTCAGAATCAACAAATAATCGGATCCACTACTATATGCAAATAAGGGGACAAGTTAAGGGGGTGAGTCAAATATCCCTCCTGATAAAGCTTTCAGTAGGGCCCCTCTGGCTGACACTGAGCATGTTAAACTGCTGAAGACTAGCTCTTCCGCCTGCGTCGATGCAGTATCTAGCTGGTATCTAGGTTACTGGGGAGGGTTAGCACAACCCCGCGGGGAAAGCCTCAACATCTCGCTCTCTCCTTTCCCTCCAGCTCTTTCCATCCTCATTTCTCTCTCCTGTTTTGCACCATTTCCTTTTTGGTTGAGGTTTCTCAAATGTACATTTGCTATGTGTGCCATCACTTGACTTGCATCGGGCATAGCATCTGAATATGACGATACACGTTTATTCAGTCATTAGGATAAAGATAAATGGGATGAACCATCTCACTTTCGAGGGGGTCCTAACATACAATACAGACAAAAATGAAGAACAAGAAACGAATCAAAGAACGTAAAGGTAATAGGAAAGACAAAAACAAAAAATATATATATGCTATAACATGCTATGCTGTAGCGCTTATCAATAATCATGGCGTAGAGTTTGAATGCAATAAATGCTTCCAAATGTAGTCTCTTTTTTTGTTTGTTACATTTAAGTTTGTTTTTCGACACAACCACACAAATCAAGTTGGTTCCAGAAAGCCAGAGACAAACACACACATACTCCGCAGAAATCACAGGTCTCCATTGGTAACGTTGGTAACCGACAGCTAAAACATACACTACTTACTAAATGTAGCCTAGTACCGTAAGTACATGATATTAATCCAACATAGTATACAAGATCCACGTGGCATTAAGTAGTCCACCTCATCAGGGAATATTGTTTTGATTTCACTGTATGTGACAAAAATACACCCAAGTCAATCAGTACTGCATCAAGGCAATGTTCTTTATACAGGCAGGAGAACCCTGCAGGAGAACCCTGCCTGTATATAGCAACTGCATGTAGGGTTTATTAAATATCAACACATTGATATGAGAAGTTCCAACAAGGTTTTAAGGAGGCCAAAATAATTGATAGAACTGTTTAGAATAATTGGCCCTCATCTATAAAAGTTAGCAACCCCGTTTCATCATGACCAAAACAATCTACTACAGACACAATCAAAGTATTTGATATTCTAATTGGTATATTTCATGAAAGTGGAACGAATACATACTTGACAGGGGGTGCTGTTCATAGATGCATGCCCCTTTGCTCCAACAGAGTGGGATACAGCCTCTGCTCTCCATGCGTCCTGTAGGACCAGCTGTCCTGGGGCTAGCCTCAAGGCCCAGAGACTACAGCACCACTCAAACAGCGGCATAAGCCAAGGATTTGTGAATTGCTGACCAGGCCAGCAAAAAACACTTTGGCCCACCACACAAAACGCAGTAGTAGAAGCCGAGAGAGTCACGCTGAGTGAGGAAGTTCAATTATTGAGTCCACACAGGCCACTAAATGTCCTAAAAAAAAAGCTGCTAATTTGTAGGATGAAGAGGATCACACAGTTGCTAGCCTATGCATCAAAAAGTCTTTTGAAATTGGCTGCAGAAAATGTCCAAAACATGTCACATATCCCAGGGAAGTATTATGCCAGTGGAGCATCCTGGGCAGAGAGCTGGAAGACTGTCGTCTGTAAAGATAACTTTGGTTGTGGGGGAATTATGCCCACCAAAAGACAAGGATTTAGCATTTGCATGTTATTATACCGGGTCGTACAGACACACATACCATGTAATGCCATGGCCCAAGTTGTTTCCGTTTAGAAAACTAACATTTTCAGCATTGTGCAAAAACACAAGTAAGTCAGAGTGTGAAACTGACAAACCCATGTCAACAAACTTCAAGACCAGGACTCTCAGGGTTCCAAGGCCTACTGAAACACCTACACATCTTCAGGACGCTTCCAAGCAAGCACAAGTAGTCAATCCTTGTAAGGTAATGATGATGATTTCAAAAAATTCTGATCTTCAGATAAAATCTTTTAATGGCGAGGCATTAGGTAACGCACAGTCCCCCTAAGCCCATGTTGAGCATTTCATTTCACTGCACACCCCGTGTATCTATGTGACGAACATCTTGAATCTTGAGAGCAGTGACAGTACACCTTGAAATCAAGCAGGTCCTTACACATTGTGGACTTTAATACTTCCCACAGAGAAGTCCGGTCCGATTAATAAATTCCTGTTGAGAAATTCATGGCGTCGCAAAAACCGAAGGTAGGTCGCACGGGAAGAAACACAAGCTCACTGCTACAAATCAATAGTAACCTGCTCTGGGTTCCAAAAAAACGGTGCCAACACCTTTTTATGGCAAAGTCCAGGGTCTTTTACCCCTTGGTCAGACCACCGCTTGTGCACCGCAGCAGTCCAAGGGATATGGTAATTCCATTCTGTAATGCCAGAAAGTTGCCCTGCGGAGGCAGTTAAAGGAATTAATGAAGGAAAGGAAAGAGGATTAGGGTAGAGAGCGATGGGAATGTAGGACGAGAAGGAGTGTGTAAAAGTAGAGCACGGCGAGGTAGGAATACAGGGAAGGAAAAGGGGTAACAGAGAAGCAGACGACCGCAGGAAGAATACAAAAATAGACAGGAAAGGTCACCCACAAAATAGACGAAATTGACGAAAAAGCGAGGACTCAAAAACATTTTCGAGCAAAGCAAAGAAATCGCCCGCGATGGAAAGATGACGGCGAACAGAGGAACGAGAGAAGCAGGGACCCCTTTGGAGAGAAGCTCCGTGCTGGAACACCTCTAGAGCTTTCCCACAATGCTCTCTGCCTGCAGACGCAAACCAGGTCACGACAGGTATCTGATGTCAGAGCGGTGGTCGAGAAAGAGATATCTTGAGGAGAGATGAAAGGGACAGAGGAAAAAGAAGAAAGCCAGGGATACATCGCTAGGAGCTACGAGAGGATTGATGACTACAGAACTAATATGGAGGACAGTACAAACACTGCAGTAATTCCATCTCCAGAGTCGATTGGTGGAAAGCCTGCCTGCCTGCCTGCCTGCCTGGCTGTCCTTTGCAGCAGCACGTCACATCGCAAAACACAACATTCATGACGCCCGTTCCACAGCCACATGTGCACATTTTCTCCATGTCTAGAATTAGTGCAGTAACGGGAGAGAGGGAGAGAGAGAGAGAATGTGTGTGTGTGTGTGTGTGTGTGTGTCTTAGGTATACGAAATAAATAACAAGTGTCTATGTGAAATCATAAGAGAGAGGACATGGAATATATATCATTTGAGTGTTCTATTTATCTCTTTCATTCAAAATGTACTTTTAATTCAAAATAAAAGGTTTTATTGCCTTTCAGCCTACCATAATCTTTCTTTCAAAGATTCAAAGGGCTTTATTGGTATGGAAAACGTACATTCACATTGCCAATGTGAATTGCCAATGTGAATGTACGGTAGACGGTCCAGAGACGATTTTCTGAAGCAGGTGAAAGGGGAATTGCAATAGTCTAGCCGGGATGATATAAAAGCGTGAATGATCAACTCTAGCTCAGGTTGTGATACAACAGACCTGAGTTTGGCAATATTTCTGAAACGGAAGAAACATGTCCGGGTCAACAATTTCACAGGTTGATCGAAGTGCATAGCCTGGTCGAAAATAACACCAAGATTTATAATATTAGACTGTAAAGCTGAAGAATGGGACCTAATACACTGAGCAACCTTGGATGCTGTGCTGTCTGAAGCAACGATAAGGACCTCGGTCTTATCTGCGCTGTAAAAGGTTGTCAGCCGTCCAGTCCTTAATTGGAGCCAGACAATTGTGCAAATCAGTCAGTTTGTCAGTCTCATCAGTCTCAAAAGAGTCATACAGCTGGATATCAGTGATATGAGATACCTTTAAATGTGCTAACAATATGACCTAAGGGAAGCATATACAAAGCAATTAATATAGGACCCAAGAACCCAGAAACCAGAACCTTGAGGAACAGTCCAAAATTGACGACCAAGTAGGATAAGCAAAAAATGTAGTAGAGGAAGGGATGATGCTAGCCCTGACATCTCTAATCTTACCCACAAAGAAAGAGAGAAAGTTACTGCAATCCTTATTTGAGAAGACGGGCACATCAGGAGGAGCAGGAGGGACAGTGTTATTTATGGTGTCAAACAGGACTTTGGGGTTGCGTTTACTGGAGGAGATTAGGTTTGCAAAGTAAGAAATCCTCACATCCTTAACCATGTCGTTAAACTATGACCCTTACCGGGTTGTAAGCAGATCTTTGCCAAGACCTTTGCCGAACCCCGGGAAATTCCAGGAGGGAAATATTGGGAGTGACAGGAGGGGTGCATGGAAATGAAGGGGTTTCTAATATTGTGTTCTGTGTTGTTAATTATTTTTCTTTGCAATGTAAATAATTTGGGTTGTTTATGTAGTAAGTTTGTTAATGTATATACAGTATATGTAAATTTAAGTTTAATTATGCAAATGTATTCGGTTTAGTTTAGTTGATTTAAGAATAAATTATGCTGGATTATTTTTCTCTACCAAACGACTCATCCTCCTCATTAAACCCTCCAACTGCAATCAGTGGCCAACTCCCAAAGACAGTGACCATCCTCTCCTCCTAATAACTGTCTGGTATGGGCCTGCCGACTCAACCGGTCATCAGAGCAGCAGAGAGGATCACCGGCTGTGAACTGTCCACCCTTCAGGCCCTCTATAGTTCCAGGTCAAGAAGAGGGGAAAAAGTAACCTGGATTGATGCGTTGATTCAGAGTCTGTGAGTACAAGTCTTTATTCCTACATGGAGAGGACTCTTACATGAGAATCAATGCAGTGGTAGAGAAGTCTCTCTAGCAAGAAGATCTTAAGACGTTCTTTTATACAGTGTGACAGACAAGTCTAAGGGCATGTGTAGGTGTTGCAAGATAACTTCAGCATAGGATCTATAGAACAGATCTTCTTTTGACGTTACGAGATTCCGCTTTCCATTTGGGAGTAAGCACACCATGTAAATCTGAGATAAGCACCCCAGATGGACAGACACACAGTTCACACAAAAGGTCTTCCTTTCAGTAATTTCCCATTGCTGTAACAAACGTACGCATACACACGGCACGAGTGAAACAATGATTTTCAATATTTATTGACTAGGATTTATAGATCATAGTCAATAGATACCAGGATGCATGGGGGAAAGAAAACAGAAGGTTGACTAGTTATCACTGTGCTAGCAGTAGTAGGAACCTGGTAATGTTTTCGTTTCAAATGTAAAAATGTAAGTGCAACTAGGCCAATCAAGGGCAATCTTTTCATCATCACATCATCAGCTGGTCATGAAGCAGAGCTTAGATAGTGTTAGTTAGTGTTTTTATGTTATATTTCACGTCATATTTTCGGTACAAAATGTCCACATAAAATCAAAAACAATTCCATCCGATCAGCATGGGTGATTATTTGTACCACTCCAGCATTCTTGATTTCTAACGCGACATTAAAAAAAACACTTTCTCTCCTCTCTCACACTCCTGCTGCAATACCCACTTCTGACGGCCAGGGCAGGTCCCTCCTGCCCTCTGTCCTCACACTACACCCCTGGTTCCCCTGCTAGGGCCAGGTCATATGGAGCAATCTAACAATAGTCATGGGAAAGGTTTTAAATGATGCCCCAACTCAGGCACCACCGTTATTCTAAAAAATATATAAGTTATCTGGTGATAGGTTGACTACTGGGGAAGTTACCAATCGAGACTCATCTCAAGCTACCCAGCTACATACATTATGCATTGTATTGGTAATGCAGATGGGCCATTGTGTTTAATGCGACTGAATTTCACAAAATTGGGAATTTTAAACATTTTATGATGTTTAACTAATCACATTGCTTAATGTCTTTATAGAAATTTTTAACAAAACATTTGAAAAAAGTACTCACCGCCAGCGTACGATATCCTGGAAAGATCTAGCAGAGAGAAAGGGAGAAGACATCTGATTAAAATTACAGAAAAGCCACAAATATAGTCTCAAAAGCCTCGACAAGCCTAAGTTAATTTGGAACTTGGTTGACTGCCCCTAACCCTAAGCCATTAAAGAGCAATGAACAAACTGATACATCTCTTGGCTTCTTCATACCAAACATACTGCAATATATTACTGTAAAGAACCCTGGTGTGATGTTGCAATGATGTACCATATTATTTCCCATTTTCCTTTGGCTGTCATTTGCTTGCCATTCTCTGACACTTTGTAATTAAGTATGAGAAATAATATAATAATTTCTTTAACCACGGTCTGTCTCTGTCACTGCAGGGTTTGGCCAAAAATCAATCTGTCAATCACTGTGCATGTGTCAAGTTTACACACTGTTTTGTATCTGCACACTTACACACGTTCATGTTTTCTTGACATGAAAGTACAGGCTACCATTCAATGAAGAGGGGGGTGATATCCAAGAATGACAGTAAAGTAAGTTTAAGGTAACAAGTCCTGGTATCTAACAGTATTTTTCTTATAGAAACCATGCTACATTGCGATAAAATGCTACCTCGAAATCAAGCAAGCAAAAATACATGTAAAAAAAAGCAGGCAACCATGTACTTCGTAACTTAAATCATTCACCTTATCATTGCAACGTTAAAAGCAATGTGGGAACAGGGCAAAACAGACTTAGACTTGTCTGGCTACAGCTCCATTTGTTACATTTCTTCTCTGGTGCAAAACACTGCTTTTAGGTTCCGTCTACATACTCGCCGCTCCTCGCTGTCTTTCTCCGCTTCGCTTACACTCTCGGGCTTGTGTTTCTCCCTCCTACTCACAGCAGAAAACTATTCCCTCTGGCTGGATACCACAGAAGCACGCCACCAATGACACTATGCTAATAGCATTGCACAACTCCACGCTGAAAGGCAACCGGCAAAACAAGCCACAGCTCTTCTGATCTACAACCTTTTGGCTGTACCGCGTGCCAAACTAAAAACCAAAGGCAACTGTGCTTTTTCTGTTCTGGCACCCAGACTCCGGAACAATCTCCCCCTTCCCATCAGATCAGCTGAGTCTGTCGATTGCTTTAAAAACAGTTAAAAAGCCTCCTTTTCAGGCTGGTCATTCTTTAATTTCATGGGTGTTGACTGGTTGCTGAATGCTGTGTGTGTTCCTATGTGCGTTGTGTCTGTATGTACTTTGGAATGTATTTTCTTTGTAATGTGCTTTGCGTCAGTGTTTTCCTTTTGCTGTTAAAAATGTGCTATAAAAATACAATAGTTTTACTTACTTACAACACAGCAAAGAAATCCACATACACAGACCCAGATAGAATCAGATATGAGAAAGCGCTACTGGTATGAAGCAAGATGTCTGAGATTATTCTGAATCAAATGGAGACATGTGGTTCTAAAATATCAATCATTCTTTCAAACAACAACAACAACCTATATTAGGTAACCCATACCTGCTACCTTGACAACATACTGGGAACACTACTAGCATTCCTAGGTCAATTGATAACATGATCGTGTTACGTGTAACTTTTAATATACCGTTGTATCCATTTATTTATACGGAGGTTTAGGTATGTCTGTTCCTCATGAGTACAACTGATCCGATACGAGAATGCATGGCCTGAGGCACAGGATGAGTGAACAGATGTGTCACTAGCCTGGAATCTGACACGACAATTAAACAACTACAACTACACAGTAAACAACTACATTTTCCGATAACCTGAAACTCAAAACAAACAAATGCCTCACTTGACCACGAAGTAAGAGCTTAAGGTGTAATGCTACATCGGTGTTACGGGTTGCACACCGGTGAAGAACCATGGAACTGTGTGTTGTAGCATGGCGTAGCATTGCGTGGTCATGGCATGCATAGCAAGAGTCACTTTTTGGGTGGAAAAGATCATCATTGTTGAGTGCCGATACTGTGCAGCTATAACTTCCATCAGTATTGGAAGTTATAGCTGGCCATTGTCGACTGGTAAAAGCAGCACCTTTACTGAAAACAATGTTTTCCGCTTCTTCTTTGTTTTTGTTCTGTGTTCATGGACATATCCAGTGTGGGCTCACCTCTAAGGTGGCAGTATACTCAATGAAAAAATAAGATGCAGCGTATTGGCAGTCCTGCATTCTGTGCATGCCCTCGGCACAAAGTATTGACTACTTTGCAAAGCAAACTCTAATCAATCAAGTTTTGGTTGTAGGGGTCTTGTAAACATTTTGCACTTCCCAGTGACGTGGACTGTGGAGTCAGGAAGCACAGAGCTTGTATTAAATGCTTGAACCAACAGCCTCACGTTGGAGTTTGAGTGGGTTCGAGTCTTTCTGTGCATGTTCTCATGTGCACATGGGTTTCCCCAGGGTGCTCGGGTTTCCTTGCACTGACACAGGGTTAAACTCTGGACCGCCGAATTAGACCTAGTAATTATGTTGACCGATGGCGAATCAGATATTTACTTACAATTAATAGTCAACGTTGTCATTGGTAAGAACTTCCCAGCCCTGTATACGGCACGTCCAATACCAATAAGACAACATATTTTGTTCTTAATAATTAACCCAATATGGTCACTAACCATCAGATTATACAGACAAAATCAATCAAAATCCCTGTAGGGGATCATTACATCACTGCACTGATCAATAGAGCAGTATGGCGGGCGTGCTACAGGTCTGTAACTTGCCACAGTCGTCATTCTGTCAGTCAGATCATTGTACATGGGTTTTGATGAAAGGTATATATTTGTTATTACTAAATCCACATATTGGTGCATTTCACTCCTGATTGCTTTCCTAGTTGTTTCAAAGATTTAACTACACGATATAATAATATTTAATATATTTCAAGTTGAGACAACTTCTGCCTATTCGACAAGGAGGAGGAGATGCAATGCAAGACAAACTCTTCAGTAGAATGTGTGTTGTATATGTACTGCCCCCACCTCTAGTGGAAAACCATTTCAGATGACCTCCAAATACTTGGGTGTGAATTTATCAAACGTGCGTTCAACCCTTCCCCAATATCTTATTTTTGACCTTGCTATTTTGAACAGGTTATTTAGGGCACCCACTAGGAGCATTACTTGAGGCTCAGCAAGCAAGGTAAATCAATTTTAAATAAAATATAGAATGTTGTTGGTCAAAGCAACTGTTATACTAGTAGTAACACTAGTAGTAGCAGTAATAACGATAACAATAGTAGGATTAGGATAATAAACGAAATGTTGAATTTTTAAAACAAGTCATTCAAGACAAAGAGACCACATGAATAATGGCAACGCACATTTAAAAAGCAGCTTCATCAAAATTCAACATGATGAGATTTCTAGTTCTACTTTAGTGTACAGGTAACTTAAAACTAGTCACAGTTGTAGTCCGTTGTCACGTCTTTAGTTTAAAAACCAAACAAAAATGAACCTACACAACACAATATCTGAGACCTATGCTTCTGCTGTTTGTCGTCTACCACTGTGTGAAGTTTCCACATGCAAGTGCTTGCACAGCGGTGAGCCGAGCAAATTCCTTTCCAGCCCCTCAGCCCTCTATCTCTCCAACAACACCTGCGCTGAGATCAAATCCAAGAGACAAAAAAAACCTTCCAAAAGCGAGCAACATGAGCACAAAAGCTAGCAAGGCATGGCGTACCTCCACTGGTGCAACCCAGGAAATCCCAAAACTGCATGAGGACGGCTTATTCAGAGCACCGAGCCTCTGACTGGGTGTGCGCCTGGATATGTTCTCCCTCGCCTGTCCTTCCACTTCCTGGTTCCTCGCTGTCATATAGCTGGAGCATACTGAGGAAACACCCTCCCACTATCTTGCTGACACACCTGTTGGCCAGGCACCATTGAAGAAAAGCTAACTGCCTTCCCCTGCTGTTGGGAACCCAGCTGCTGAAACCTCTGACTGGCCTGTGAACTCCTCCAGTCTGTAAGGCCATACATGAGCACATGAGCACCTTGATCTCCCAAATCAAGGTTCTTCTGGGGGCTACCTGTGAGACAGATCTTATTCCTGAGCAGTGTGAACAGCACACATCATGTGGAATCTGTACTTATCAAATCCGATTGGGCCACTTGCATGGACAAAGATAGGTCAGACCTAGAATCACATACGTGTGATTCTAGGTCTGACCTATCTTTGTCCATGCAACCGCAATGTGAACAGTCGCAGCAAAGGATTAGCCTAAAGAAAACCTGAAGCTAAGCATTCATGTAGTATATTATTGCTATATTGTGCAGCTCTGTAAGAAGCATTTTATGCAGAAGTCAGGTGCAGGTCAGGATGTCTTTAACAACTTAAAAATGAGCCTCCTGCAATAGACCACCAAATGCTTGTTTGTTTGTTTTTTGTGCATGCAAGGGTATACATATGTTGCAGCCAGACTGTAACTATTACACTTTTATTTAACAAAATCTAATTTCCTATCATCCTATCATCATAATAGTAATAATAATAAAACATTAACAACTTACTTGCTTAGCCTATGAATAACCCTTTGATACCTGATTATTATCAAGACTGTACTGTAGGCGTTGGATTTGTCACAGAGATCACATGACAGTAGCCATGACCAAGTATTGCCTCTAAATATTACCTCGTAAGTAGTAGGCCTAGTGGTATTCATTCAATATTACTGATATATGTCCAGGCCTACATTGACTCCCACAAGTACAGGAGAACATGATGTACTCCGAAATTGTTTGCTGATTACTGATTATTATTGTTTATTGATTAGAGGTGGAATACGTGATTTTCAACACACACAAATCCCTAACCATGTAAAGGAAAAAGCACATCCCCAGTGTCTGAGCACTGGCTTGTGGACAACAACAAACACGATAGACTTTTCAGGTATAGCTTGGCATTCATCTTATCATGTATATGATGCACAACTACTTCACTACAGTAGCCTTATCATACAGCAATAGCCTTTGCGCCCAAAACAAGGCCTGGTTTTAATTGCAATGACAATAATTCGGCAACATTGCGAAATGTAGTTAAGGTGGTGCCAGAGGAGCGAGGGAATTGGCATGCCCCTAATCGCCTGGGTTTGGAAGTATTCACTTAAAACGCTTTCCGTTTTGTCCGAAATTAACAAACAACAAAACACACACAGATGTTGTGCTAAAAGCTTACATTTGATTATTTGGTAGAGGGGTAGATTGTCTCTTGCCTGGACCTTTGCACCCCAAACGTTGGGGAGAGAGAGAGGGTGGTTTCGACCAATGCACCACTCACTCGTCTGCGTTGAATACAAATCACTCCATGTTATAAAAATGACTCATACTTATGACACGGTCTTGCTGCAGTGTGCCTTCCAGCAAACCCCCATCTGGGAAGGAAAAAAAACACCATTGTTTGCAACGGTGTTTACCCCCCTTTTACCCCCATGTTACCCCGAATGCTAAGCTAGCTTCAGCTAACGGTGGGCTTTTCTTTTTTTTTTTTTCTCTCCACTCATTCTAGCCCAGAGTGGGATCGGTTAACACTCACCCTTCAGCCCCGGACGCCAGCCGCGCCTACCCCGACAAGCCGACTCCCCGCTTAATCCGGTGTGTTTTGAATATTCCCGTCAACCTTAGCAATCACTTAGTCGCTATAGTTTGTCCGTTCGGGGTTCCCTCTCTCTCTCTCTCTCTCCTCTCTCTCGTCTCTCTCTCCTCTCTCTCTCCTCTCTCTCTCTCTGTGTGTGTGTGTGTGTGTGTGTGTGTGTGTGTGTGTTTCCCTCGGAGCACAGTGCCGTCCCCGGCTGTGTGCTGTGACGCCAGCGGTAACGTAGTCACGGCTCCTGCTGGATCCCGAGGTTTTCCAACATGGCTGAAGGTAGTCGCACGTCCAGCCAAGGGGTAGCACCAGGGTCCATAATAATCAAGAATAGTAAAAAAAAAAATAATAATAATAATAACAGCTTGCTACGTGTCTAACTACAAGCCAAATGGAAGGAAAAGGGGGAATAGAAAGAAAGTAAGCATTTGAAAGGAAAGAAAGCAGGAAGGAAAGAAAAGAGTTGAGAAATCACATCACACCGATTGTCAATACATTGACAGAGTTGGCTCTACATTCATCATTATATTGCCAACTAAATAGGTAGTCACTAAATGCTCCATAGCCTACACTTGCATTCGTTGTTTGTAATGACAATGAAGAACAGTTGTGATAAAGGTTGACAGAAATGGTTGACTCACTACAAGCAACCAATAAATCAATGCATTCACACATGCTTTTGCACACAAATGTGTATGTGTTCACACACACATTGACAAGGCGTCATCAGTTTTCTTGTAGGCTCAGGAATAAAGGGACAGCGCCATCTCATGTGAAACAGGATACTGCAATCTAGCATGACATCTTACTCTATAAATACAGCGCATGTAGACGATTGGAAGATATCAACAACAACAAAAAACGCTCACCGGTGAAACAGGTTTTTTTTGCAAACGTCTTCAAAATATTAGCCTACTTTAAAATAAAACACCGGACATTTTCAACATCCCTCTTTGCCAAATGTGCGCATGCGCCGGAGTATTCACTCTTCTTTGTCTTTTTTGAGCGTCTTTCGATATTCCTCTCTCCGCGATGCAATCATTAATAATTAAAACAATACAAATCTATAGCTTAAATCTATTAATTTTCATACCGACATTCTCAACTGTGATGTTTAGCTAATTCTTTCAATTACATCTACTTTATCACCTTTAGGAGAACTTACAGAACGAATACTCCGGCGCATGCACACATTGGGCAAATTGGATTACACTTTGCATTATAGTAAGCAACAAACGCAGTCATATCAGTGAGTGGTGAACGTTTTTTTTAATATCTTCCAATGATGTTGGATGACTGGGGAACTGATAGGCAGAGCGCTAAGTAAGACGCAGTCTATGTGTGCTCTATTTATAGAGTAAACACAGATCTTGCTGCAATACACAGCATGATGTTCTCCAATTATTTTCAGAAAACACACGCACACATACACACCTCTACACGCACGCACGCACGCCCACACATACACACCCACCCACACACATATCTACACATGCACACAACCATACAGACTTACTCACAAACCTCTACACACACACTTTAAATGTGAACATGAAAATGAGCTCTCGATCTCAATGGGACTTACTTGATTAAATAAAGGTTTGATAGACCTATTTAAAGTTTGACCTATCAAAACAAACATTGAATAGGATAGTCTGTGAGAGAAACAGCCCTATAATCACTCTTTCATTTTTAAGTAGAGATCAACTATCGTATTTCTTCTCACATACTTTAGTCTCGACAGTATTAGAATAGTTAAGAGGAACTGCCAAATTGAAATTGAGATGTTCACTAGAATGTTGGTTCTGATTTAATCTAATCAACAACACGCAATCAAAACACAAACAACGAGATGGGGCCAGGAATTGCTTTATTAGTGTTTAAACTCACCATTAACTTATAAATATTGGGAAAGTCAATATTATACACATTCTACAACAGAGCCAGCCAACTTTAAAAAGAACATCAATGTTTCAAAATAAAATATTGAAACTGATACTATGATACATATTAGGTGTATTGGACAACAATAACACAAAACATTATATAAATAATGGTCACTGTGTAGGCTATTGATTACATTTAAACCCTTATTTAAAAAACAACTAAATTTCCAACGACAGACAATAGTGGCAAAAAGATAAGGAAAGTACTGTAGCATTGAACTGGCAGACCAGGTAAACCAGTATGTTAGCAGAACACTGGCTTGGATTCCATGTTGTTGGTAGAGATTCCATCCATGGAGACGTCGGTGTGTGAGCGTCCGCGCTGTTCATTGGACCTGTGCGCGCTCGCCTGTCCACGCTGAAGCTCATCCGTGTGCGCGCGGCCCCGGGCGCTGTCGGTAGACCTCACGCTCGAGGTGGAGGCGGTGCGCGAGCGTGACAGCCTGGTCATGCAGGCGCTCGACACTGCAGGCAGGGTAGGGTTGTCAGGGGAAAAAAAGATGGGAGAGGGTAGCGGAAGGAGTGAAAGAGGAGGACGACGACGGAGGTTTATGCACACATGTTACAATGAGGTTAATTCATGTGCATGTGAGTGTTTTCATTTCCTCCTCCACCTAGAAATACAAAGGGCGGTGTTGGATGGTGTGTTTTTAATGACTCCTGCCTGCTTGCTTGCAGTATAATCATATTTTCATTTAGAACATGCCAGTGCGGGTATTTTAAAAATCAGGCTTAGTGTGTCCTCTAGTGGTTAAGAAAGGCAGGTACAATTTGTATTATATTTATTTACCTACCTATTCTATTCTCCCAACTACAAATCATGCCCACCCCTTTCCTGATTTGTATTTATGACGGTTTTTGGGTTAGCAGGTGCAGCTTAATCGAATGCGTGTAGTTACACATGCAATGTTTCAAGTACATGGTCAAGTTTAAATTCAAGTAGAGCTACATACTGTATCCCATTCCCTGAACGAAGTACTTGAGGGCTTCCGTCAGTTTGGCTGGCTGTCGAGTGAAAGAAGACACAACAGAGGGTTGGGCAAAGAGCCGTTATCTATAATCCTATCGCAAAGTGAATAGGTACTTAGTTACTAGTTAGTGTGTTGCTAGGTTACCTGATCCACCTGGGGAAGGCCCCCACAGTCGGCCATCTAGGTAGAAGACGAGAGAGTTTGATGAGAGACAGGCATGGTTCTATTTCATCTAGGCTACGCCATCTAGGCTTCACCTTATGGTCTTGTCCCGTGCACTGATGTACCCAGAGCTAGTAGCGCTCTCGCGCATGGCACCGTGGCCGGTGCCGGTCCCGCCGGACACGCTGTCGCAAGCTCACGGGTCTATTTACCAACCACCCGATCTGTCGGGATGGTTGTTGGTCTGGCTCCTGAGAGGTTGATTCTGCGGGGCAGGGGTTTGCCCGCAGCAGTTATCAGCACGATTCAGACCTTCCACCTCCTCTCTCTACACAGCAAAGTGGGGCGCCTTCTCTAAGCGGTGCGACAACAATCGCGTTGTGCCATCCCGTTGTGAGGTGGGAAGCGTGCTTAGTTTCTTACAGTCAGAAGGGCGTGGCTTTCTCCACTGTAAAGGTCTACGCGGCTTCTCCTTGAGCGAGACTTGGTTATACACAATAAGAAACAGACCGGATCAAGCGAAAGGTAAAAATGTTGTCAAACGCTTATAACAATCTGAGCCTGTCAGTTGCAAAAACAAGCACTTTTAGAGGATGTACATTGACGGGCGCAATTGGCCAAAGGGTTACAATGCAGACGTTTCGCGGCTGAAAAAATGGTTGTCCGCATTAGTAAGTTAGATCCAAAATGATGGGAAAATGGGGTCCAGGTTGAAAAATCCCGAAGGTATCCATTAAGATTAAATGCTATTTGTGAAAACTAAGATCTTAAATTTCTTCTTGATTTTTTTCTTAACTTTAAGATAACAGTTGTCACATTGAGAAGTTATGCCTTGATATTAATAGATAATATCAATTTTACAGTTTTAATTTACAATATATTTTCATCTCATTGTAAGGTGTTACTCACTGATTCAAAATGTGCATGATATTATTATTATAATTTAGAAAAAGACATAGGTCTATATTATAATATAGATAGGCTACTACACACTATGCTAACTACACTATTTGTTTATCACTTGATTGATTTTCACTTATCCGCACATCCTCCCAAAAGTGAGACTACTTTAAAAAAAGTTCCTAAGAATGGAATAAAATTGCTTCTTAAGAAATAAATGTAAGAAGTTCTCAAGAAAATGAAAGGTTTTTAGGAAAATATTGAGGAATTGCAGTTAAGGACATTCTCATGAACTTCATAGAATTTCTTCTCTCGGAAACTTCTTAAGATACTTTTGTGAATCACACATTCCATATGGAGATTTTCAATAACATATATTCTGTATTATATTACATTGTATTGAGGTAGTCAGTAACCTTGAGCAGTGTGGTCCTGGTAGGGTCGAGCTTGGAGTTACAGTCGACCACTACGTCCAGTGAGGGAGAATCATCTCCAGCAATCAACAGAGACGAACACCTACAGCAAAACAAACCCAGAAAGGCACGTCAGTGTGTTGAAGGCACTAACTAAACACACATATCAAAAAGAAAAGGTAGAATGACTTTGGAGTTGACTTCGCAGCTTTGAGTGTCCATTGCAGAACAGAAATGAATAGCGATGAGATAAACGGACAGCGATTGGTTGGAGATCCTGGAGCTATACTCACTTGAGGGTCCTGCCATTAAGGTTTCCTCCGGGGACGGGCCTCTTCAGCTCCAGAGCTTGTCGGCTGTTGTAGGAGCTCAGGAACTGCGCGACGTTCGACTCGTTCATGTATGTCATGATGTCATGGCGGAACGTAGCGATCACATCGTGGTTGGTCTCAATTTCTTTCTGAAAAGGTCATGGAGGCCGAGAGCGAAACACCATGGAAACAGGTCTGTCAGGTCAGAGTGACGACACACTAGACACTCTAAGGACACAGCATATTATGCACACAGGATAATCACAGCGTTACCTTTCCAAACAGGTGTGCGATGACTGTCTCGGTTACAGTCTGGGTCCATCCAGTGATCTGAAACACACACACAGACACACACACACTTAAATAAAACGTAATACAATGCTTTATTTGCATCTGAACTGAACTTACCTATTGGACTTCTTTTCTTTTTTACATTCTGTTGTTTCCGCCTATCCCTGACATATAAATGATGGCAACATAAATACTCTAATACTCTACTATAAATACAATCTGTATGTATTTGCACAATCTGTGGGATTGAAAGATGACCATTTACCTTGCTTGTGAACGAGTCCACGATCCCTTCAGCATTGGGGTTGATATTTATTAGAACCAAGCCCTCTACCAGGTCAGGGTAGTTCAGCTTTAACACACATACACACACACACACACACACGTTATTATCGTTTTTATTATTATTTGTGAACTCTACGTTAAAATGTGTAATCCGTCTCAGGATTTTTGTGTGTTTATAGTGCGTGTTTCTATCACATCAAACTCACAGCAAATCTGGTCAGGATGTTGGCACCTGCTCCAACTCCAAACCCGATCACACTGGTGAACCTGTGACACACACACACACACAGTCAAATCAAGTTTTGACACTAGTGTTGACATTACTCAAACAAAATGGACTTTGGGGTCAAGTGTACTCAGGTCCCTAGTGTGAAAGCGCCATTAGTTACGTAATTATAGGGTCTTACCCAAAATGCTTGAGGACGGCGGGAAGTGTTTCAGACAGCTGGTCCATGGAAGGATAGGTATACCTTTTATGTAAAGAAAGGGATTGGTGGTGGTTAAAAAAAGACACCTTCCATTAAGAAGGCCAAGCACTCCCTTGTACCTTGCATACACATGGCAGGCAGAACGAGGAGGAAAAGAAGAAAACTGCATCGAAAATAAGATGAACTTGACTAACTCTGTGGCCAAGGACACCGCACCCTCATGTTGCCCGGGTGCGTTAACGTGAAGAACGGGGAAATGTCTTGTGATCTCTTGCATGTCCTCGTGGTTAAAGAAGCTCTCAAAACACATCTTGTCTACAGACAAAAAAAAAGACAAGGACACAGGCAAGTTATAATGCATCTCATGGGCAATACACCAGCAGGAGAGGTTAAATGGGGTGGGACTTACGGTTCAGTCCTATGTCATGATAGGTCAGGATAACGGGGCGGTTGGGTTTAGAAAGTCCTGCAATGGTACAGTAGACCTTTCCATACGCGGTGTCTACTTGCTCCTCCTGAGACAACACACACACACACACACACACACACACACACACACACACATACGCAACAGTATTTGTAACATATCCTTGGTTTGATTTCTGATGAGCCAGAAATGCTTTATTATCCTTCACCCATGACCCAGCATGCAGCAAAGTACCTTGAGCATCTGTTTCATAGCACCCACAATACTTGTTTACTCCATTAAGAGAAACACTGGATACAATATATAGATACAATAGAGATTCAACTCATCTGAAACAACACAATACTAAACATGTTCACTGAAATAAGCACCCTATGCGAGATGAGATATGATCCATATCCAGAAGGTTGGGGTTGTACTCACTGTGATTTGGGGCTCAAATACAGAGCTGTACTCATTATTGTCCAGGACCATGGCTTCTGCTGTTAGTAAATGAACACAACAGTGGAACACTTGGACTGCAGTAAGTAGGTATCCGGGGTCTGTCTGCACTGATATCTTCCAATCCACTTTCCTTGTGATTTTTCCCCTTTCCCTCTGATAAGTTGATGGTTTCAGCAACAGATTAAAATGTAATTCCAGTATCTGAGCAAGGTGCCTATATGTGACGGTCCTTGAGTAATAGAGCGAGGAGTGATCTGATTTATATATCCCCGAACACAGAGCTTTGGCTAAGCCTAACCTGGTTCACACAGCACACGTAAACCAACTGCTTCTACCCTTCCTTTAATCTGACCTGACTTGTCAAGCAGCTGTAGGGCCAAATATAGGAAGGATTAGATGGACCCTTCCATACTGCAAACAACAACAATCAACATTATATACACAGTATGAAGTATCATTTAGCTTTTTCTTGTAAATGTACATGTTTAATGTTAGATCGTCCCTTTAAATCCCTGCTACGGACGAAATTAAAAAAACAGACAAACCTCAATGATAAACAACAGAACAAACAAACAAAAAAATGGCCCTAAAACCATTGTATACAAAAACTGTTTTTACTACCACTAAAATCATGAGGATATCATACACGCAAAAAGAACATAAAATTACAAAAGAAATTCACATTTTTTTTCCCCTGGAAAAAAAATTAATTATGAAATGTTAAATAAATATATATACATATATATACAAATATACAAATAAATATATATACATATATAATATATATACAAATAAATAAATATATATACATATACATAATTTTCAGTGCCACTGACTATTTTCACTGACTATTTTTTACAAAACAATGTAGTAATCCCATACGTCATTTTAGTCAGGTGAAACGATTAGGGACAGCAGGGGTGATCCCGTTAGTGCTGGCTAAACGATGGCGTACTCTGACCCACTAACCTACTTTAATTAACCATTGACCATTGACCATTGTGTAGTGCACCTTTTTCTGTGTTGTGTTGTGTTGTTGTTTAAAAAGTGTTGTCGTATGCTACTCTACTTGTATTGTACAAGGGCACAAGAGAACGTTGAAATCATGAATGTCAATCTTTTCCTTTCAATAACTTCCGCTCTCCAGATGTAACAAGCAAATGCATACATAACTGGTTACAACTGTTGTTAATTTACATCAGTGCATTCACTAAGCATTATCTAATCTATCGCTATAGAGTGATTATGGCTTTAGATGGCAAGTTACTATTCAAGCACCATACGTGGAACGTGCTTTTTGCAGTATTTCGGTGGAGGATCCTACACACAAAGATGTGCGTGTCACTTATTTATTTAGCATGCATGCATGCAAAAGGCCTTTTAGAAATATATTTTTACTAGTTCTTCCCCATTTCCCTCGACCCATTAAAAAGCACCTTGTAAACTGTTTTCATAGTGTCCTGAAAATCATTTTAGTCAGAAGCACAATACCGGAAACGTGTAGCAAAAAAGTACATACATTTTTAATTGAATTTATTTGTATACTCCACTACAGGAAGATTTATCCACTTGTTAAGATTGGAAATAGACCTATACGAATTGAAGCTCAAACTTGTGTTTCTCTCTTGTTATTCAAAACGACCGACATGATCCATGCGGTTCAGCTAGCGGAAGAAGAACGACAGTGCGCTTTGTTGACTGGACTTGACGTTAGTTTGGTAGGACTATAAATACACTCGATCTCATGGTCAGAGCGGGGGGTAATTGACGGTCAAATGGTTCACGTATCGCTCACCTGGCAGAGACACGGGGGGTTTGTGGTTAGGGTAGAGCCTCCAGATGGGCGGGGGGAGCGTGGATGGCCACACGTGAGGGCTTGCGGTGGTCTTACCCGTGTTTTTGTTTCTTGTGCGTGCTGTTCCCCTGGACGCCAGTTCGAATCCCACCGGTGGCACCGAGTTTTAAAATTGAATGTGATATTTAATGTCTCTTATTAAAGTCAGCATGACTGTGTTTTAATATCATGATTTTTTTTTGCATTGTTTATCCGTGGTTATCAGCCCCCATATCCACCCGTAAGAGAAATCCATGTCCGTCCGCAGCACTAACTCGGCTGGAGAGCGCAGTTATCCCCACATCCGTTCCTCATTCCAGGTAAGACGAGGACAAATGTTTATTAAGGACTTTATTTATGTTATTGCAAGCATATTAGCTAGCTTTTATCGTTGCTAACTGGTTGACATTTGGATCAAATTTGGATTTAATTATTTATATATCAAAACTACCCGAAACATTTGTTTCACGGTTTTGGTCACATCACTTTTCGTTTTTTTTCGATAATTATTTAGCAGTCGTAATTGGTTGTAACATTACTAGCTAGCATAATAGCTACTATATTTCAAAGCCATGTTTTATTCTATATGTAGTGGCTAGCTCTAGTCGACCTTAAAGTGCAGCCCTATTTATCAAATGCGCAACAATTCAGCTGTCACCTGTCAATTGTTTACATCAATGCAATAAAGAATAGTTGATAACTGCTTTACAGATCCTTCACCATCCTAACCCTCAGCCTTATTTGATGAATATCACCACTTCTATGTTAAAGTGTTTGCATGTTGCAGGGTGGCTGGATGATACATGGACATAGTGCCCATATCCCAGGCATCACAGGTTTTAGTCATGTTTTATACAACCATGTTATCCAACAGTGCTGGAGAGGTGACCTGGCTGAAACCAGGCTGTGTTGAAGCCCTTTATTCACCAGGCTGTGTTGAAGCCCTTTATTCACAGAACCTGGACTGAGGAAATGGATGTGGCCAGCCTCTTCACTGCTATTCTTTTAAAACGATGCCCAGGAGAGCCACCTTTGCAAGCTAATGTATCTGTTTTGTAACATATTGGTTTGTGAGTCAAATGCTTTTGTATTGTTGGCACCAAGGGAAGAATACTATATGATGAAAGGTTTTGCATCTCTTTTAAGTTTCTCTTTGTTTGTCTTTCAGGTTGAGGATGGATCAGAGAGGTAGGTAGGCCTTCCATTTGCTAATCTAGAACAGTGGTGCTTATTCCTATCATGTGGTTCAGTTTGATGACTGTAGTCACTATGTTATTTGTTCAATTCGCCCAGCAGCTCAGCAAGCATGTCAATGTTCAGCTCCTTTAGTTCACTCCTCCTTCTGCAGTGTACTGCTGTAGTATTGATAGTACTGGATAGTGTACTGCTGTATTGATAGTACTAGATGGTCTAGTGTACTATATTGTCCATTGTTTCTTTCTTCCCTTTGGGCTGCTAAAGCTGGGCATGCTTCACGTTGTAATTGATCATATATATCCTGTACAGCAGTTCATAAAGAGTTCAGATTATTTGTGAAATGTGTAGAATTGGTGTTTGATTGACTTGGTCAGTTTGTGTGTCAATAGTCATAACATTTGGAGACTTCTTACATCTCTACAGCTTGCTTGTTTTCCTCCCTGAAGTAACAGCTCAGAAATATTACAGCTTCTTTTGGTCTGAAACTACTAGTTACATTCTATTTAAGTATCCCAACTAGGGCTGGGCGAAATGGCCAAAATCTTCTATCCCGATATAGGTCATTTAATATCTTGATGTCGATATGTATCACTATATTGAAGTGTGAAATGTTAACATCAAAGCTATTTGTTTAATGCTTTTCTTTGTTTGTTATTACTCAACAAGAGAGAACACAATACAGGGCGAACAAAAGGAAGCTCTGAAATCCGCGCTGGCACCCCGCTAGTTGAATATATCATGGTGTATTAATCTACGGTTACAATGTGTTTGTGTCCTTTCTCTTGGACCGAAATAAACATTTAGACAAATGTCAATGTTGTCGTTTTAGATAATTGTAAAAATGTTTAGCCAAGAGTACAACTTGCATGTACTTACTTGTGTGGCAAACTGTCTTAAATGTTGTTCTAAGAAGCCTTAAATTTAACTTGCTAATGCCTGCAGACATGCTACTTTAATATGTGGGGGATCCTAACTGAAATGTAGTTCACCGCTTGGAAAAAGACAAACTACACACTGATATGTTGAAATCAAAGTGGTGGTGGAGGAGGTGATGATTA
>OMNO01021304.1:0-13365 GCA_900303215.1 Trachyrincus scabrus | reverse complement strand
CTCCGAGGACGGTCCTCTCCCGGCACATTGTAACAATCACTGTAGTCTCCACAGAGCTTCTTGGCTTGCCTGCTACATTTAAAATGCTGTTATTAAAGATGGATATATTATTTACCTGGAAGAGATGCATTATATATACACACGATTCTCACAGCAGCCTTCACTCGGGACAAATAAACTGATCATACAGTAAACATGTCCTGGTGTTGTGGCTCCTTTGTACCCGGTGTGACTGGATGTGAGACGCTCCATGCTTTACAGTAAGCCTACTCTGGTTAATGGTAGTCTTGACGACCCAATCCAATTAATGGTGACCAATGGGTCCATCCGGCAGTGTTTTAGTCTGAAGTACAGAATTCTGATCATTAAGGTATTTCTATTGGACCGGTCTAACCGAATCCTGCCCTCCAGCTATCTTTTACATGCATATTACTTCACAGTACAAATAAAAACATGGTCGTATGTGCCAGGTAGTTTATTTCAATACATTCAGCGCATGGCATCAAATCCTGAACCCAAACAAAAATATCCGACATGAAATCAAGAAAACGTCAAATGTCACAGCCAGACTTCGTGGGCAGTTGGAGTCGCCTTCTAGATGATGTACTTGAAGCTGAAGGTGCTGTCACAGGACAGCCCTTTGCCCTTGCACCTGCCACACAGATCCTGCCTGTGGGGTCGCTTAGGGTCAACATGGCGCTGAGTTATCGCACACGAACAGCGCGCTTTGTTGCAAGTCTGGAAAGAGGTCAAAGATTAGAGGAGCTCACGCACACACACATTACGTTATTTTAGAAGACTCAAGTGTCTCACGTGACATGTTATGTCTTCAACGCGGTACGGGTTGAATTCCTTTTGGCATTTTCTGCAAAACTGTTTGAAATAAACCTGGAAGGAGAAGTAGACGTTATGGAGATGAAAAACACCCAACAAGCGCTTGTTGTGATTTCAATGTCTTACTTTATTGGTGCCCTGGACGCACCACACGTACGCGCTCTCCCACCGGAGATTACACCCTCTGCAGTGGTAATATCCGTACTTCTGTTCTAGAAACTGACCGGGACACACGACACACATCCAAGTAAGTCACGGTTGTTTTCGCGTACCTGTGTTATAGACTAAAGTGCGCGTGGGCAGGTGGCGCTCACCTGAAACCTCACGCGGGCCTTGATTTTGGACCGTTCCTTGACGGGTTCGGTCGCCTCGGGTTTAAGTGGCGGCTTGGACTTCACTTTCTTCCGCTGGGCGGCGGCCTTCGGCTCCTCGTCCTCCACTCGGACGTTGTCGTTCTCGTCCTTCGACACCTCCGAGGCCTCCAGAAGGGGCTCCCCGCTCGCCACGTCACAGGAAGTGCCCTTGTCGTCCTCGGAGAGAAACGACGTAATCGACCTGTACGCAATTGGCGAGTAGACGGCGAGAGTGCGCGGGTAGCGCACCGCGCCGCCACCCTTCGGACTGCCCGGTGAACTCTGACCCTCTTGTATTCTGCGTTTGCGAAGCGCGTCGCGTTTGACAGACAGCAGGGTCCGCGGCCCGATGGCGCACTGCACCGCGGCGTCGGTCTTGGGGTTCACCTGGATGGCCACGTCTTTGGTGTTGGCCTTCCGGAGGCGCGGGGTGAGCTTCGGGTTGATTTGCGATAAGATGGACTTGAGTTGCGCGCGTTGATGGTTGTTGAACGCTTCGGTGTCCGCGTAGTTGGAAATGTACCTCTTGTATTTCCAACCGATATCTCGGGGTTTGTGGTACCTGCCTGCGTACGGGTTGTATGAGGAATAGAAATAGCTGTCGACTGACTCGTCACCATACGTAGCCATCTTTGTTCAGCCAACTGGTTTTGTTTGGCACGTCAATATAAATGCACCAGACGAGGCTCGCGCGCCATTAGCGCTGATTGCGGGCACGTGCGCTTGTTTTTTTTTGTTGTTGTTCAAATCAAACACAAGAAAACACACCAGGTAGTATCATGGCCGCGACCCTCGTTGGGCCGTCTGCTTTTGTATCGGTTTTTTATTCATACTCATATTTATGCCATACATCTCTTCATATATATAGTTGATTTATAATATACAACAACTGTACATTTCATGTTCTCAATCTTCTGCGCCCCTTTTCACGATATAGCGAGTGTAGTAGTTAGGTAGGCTACTGAGTTGGCACTGCATGGTTGAAAAAAATACATTATTACATATTCCATAAATTAAATACATAAAAGTATCCACTGTTCTCCTGCAGTCCCCCACAATACAGCAACGAGCTGTAGTTACAGTAGCCTGGTTATCCCATAAGGAAACACGTGATGTAGAAGTAAACCGTTAAAGGTGAGTCATTTTTCTATTCATGTTCTTGAGTGTATTGATGATGTAGACAAAATGATGTAAACTTTCACAGATAAAGATGACGCTTGGCAGAAGAAAAGTCTTCAATATAATCTTATAGACATTATGACTTTTTTTGCAATTCAATGTTGCAATGTTTCGGTTGAAATAGCTTATGTTACGACACACATCTCACTCGAGTCTTACGTCTAGTAACTACTGCGCATGCCCATCTTCAGTCTCTCTTGCATAGCCGTGACCTCTTTATGTACACGATGGACGAGGAGGTGGACGTTCGGTTTTTTTTGTCTCTAGAACATCACACCGGGGTGGAGTCAGTGCACCCCTCCAGCCGTATGGTGTTGGGGTCACTCGACGTCGCCGTGCCGTACGAGGCGTTAAAGCAGTCTTCCTCGTCGTCTTCAAACCTTTGGTAGGTTATATTCGTGCCGTCACCGCCGCCTCCCGCCACGGGGTCCGGTTTGTGTAGAACCTCCTTCCGGTACATTTTATAGGCCAGGATGAAAATTCCCGCCTCGGCCGCCTGGAAGAGCGCGTAGAGCAGCGGGAACATATACATGCCCCCCATGAGGTGTGGCGGGAAGGCCAACTTTAGGATGGCGGTGCACAGCTGCACGTTCTGGCATCCCGTCTCCATAGAAACGGACCTGCGGCAGTTGGGCGGCAGGCCGAACAGCGCCGCGAGGCCGTATCCCGCCGCGTAGCCGCACATGGGCATGAGCACGGCCACCACGTACACGGAGGGCGGGATGGTGGAGAGCAGCTCGGGGCCCAACATGGCGCCCGTCAAGATGAACAGCAGGATGAGCGTGACCAGCAGGGACCACAGAGACACCTGGGAATGAAATGAATGAAAGAAAAAACCTCACGTGACGTCAGTTAAGGCCTGCTACCTACTCCCCTCCTCACTCCCCTCGTTCAGAAGATGGGATTTATATATAGGACTATATTTTTGGGCGCATGTGGTCGCAATTAAAAGTCTATAAATGTACAATCCACAATAAAACACATTCAAGTATATGCAAAAAAAGTGTGCGACTTATACCTTCAACACGATGTCGGCTATCCGCGTGTAGCGGTAGCGCAGCGCGACCCCGAGGCCGATAGGGATCAGAGTGCTGCAGAGTGTGAGGATGATCGCCCCGAAGGGCATCAGGTTGACCACGGGCGTGTTGATCCACGCCCGGCTGTAGATCCACAGACACAGCGGCATAAGCACCAAGGCCAGCAGCGTGGACGATATGGTCATGATGATGCTGGGAGAGAGACGAGCAGACAGACGGACCCGTGAGAGGGTGGACACACGCACACACCGCTGGGGTGTTTTAAATACACATAAACAACTTTATCAAGTATGACAAATAAAAATATACATGTATTTAATTCACTTTTGAGCCACGCGTAAAGTGGGAAGTGCGCGTAAAATCCCCGCTCCTTGTGCGTAATTGCTTTTTTTCTTCTTACTCAACAGAACGATACGTGGTTCGTATAAACGCAATTTCGAATTTGAAATGGTATATGAATATCATAAGCTACGTTTTTCCCCCCAGAACCTCTTTATTCTCACGCTGATAAAAAAACAGACAAACGCATGCGTTTTACCGTGGGATGGGTGATGCGCACCATCTCGCGCACCAAGCCCTACCTGAGGTTCATCTCTCCGTTGACCAGGAGCGACATGATGTTGGACAGGTTGCCCCCGGGGCAGCAGCCGCACAGCAACACGGCCATAGCCGCCACGTCTTTCAGGGAGAAGGCCAGGGCCAACAGGAAGGCCACTAAGGGCATGATGATGAACTGGCACACCAGCGCGAGCAGAACCCCGATGGGTCTCCGGATCTGCTCCCCGAGCTGGCTCACGTCTACCGTGCAGCCCAAGCCCAGCATGGTGAAGCACAGAACCAGTCCCACGAACACGTTGATGCCATGACTCAACGGAGAGTCCCAGAAGGCAGGCACCAGATGGGTCGGGTCTGTCGGTACCACGGCCATAAGTTCCGCTTCGATGGCAGTCCAGAGTGCGTTGTTTTCTGCGAATATCGGCTCGCTGGTCACGCGTAACCCCTCCATGATTAAGTCTTTCTCAGAACTGTCAAACAAAAAAATCGTTTTAATGTGTAGAGTCCCCCGAAAACGGCGCTAAACCATGCTTTTGGAACCCCGGTGTCCAAGCACGTCCAGTTGTCCGTTAGCGCGCGCGGAGAGGACTGTGACTCTCTCTCCCGCGAGGTGTCCGCGCGTAAGATGTGATTTTCCCCCGTGACGTCGTCGCCGGGCACTTTGACGAATGAACGAGTCTCCTCCGGTATGCAGATGATTTGATGGCACCGTGTGTCACGGAGTCTTAAAGACAACTCGCCGTGCGGCTCCGCCGGTCCCTGCTGATTGGCTCTCCCTGGTGCACGCGCGTCGACGCAAGTGGGCTCACTATCTTAACAGAACTTATTCTAGAGCTTCAAGTCGATAAAACACGCGCTACCATAACGCATTTTACCTTATGCACAGCACGGAAAAGAAAACAAATAGTTGCAAATAAAGTAGTCCTGTTTTAAATGAAGCCTAATATAGACATTTAAAATTATGCATCTGGATGCTGGATAGGCCTAGGCTGTTAACGGCCCTTAAACTGAAACACCGCGGTTTCTTGAGATGCTACTTTATTTATGGTACTGTGCGAAAAAATGTTTGCCGTGGGTGAAGCTTTACAGAGACACGTGACCTTTATGTTGGCGCACTGACTGTGATGATGGAGCGGCCGCTGCTTTTGTTCTCTCTCTCTTTCATGAACCTGGTCGTCACTGAGCATGAGTCATATCTGGAGCGTGTGGTTATGATGGACGACCGTCAATAAAAGAAAAACCACGTCACGATAATAGGCCTAATCATTATAAAACAAATAATACGAATACGAATTACATAACCAAAATCTTATTGCCGTTTAGGCATTATTAAAATGCCTAAAGTTGTGGGCATATTCTGTAATATTCGTTTGAACGTTGACACAAAGTTGCAATCTTGTCCACATTGACTCGTTCTCATAAAATGGAATACATATAAATATATGAAGTTTACCAAAGGTGAAGAATGCACAAGAGGAAAGAAGAGGTTTTCAGCTTTATTTGAAATGTGGGTTTACACGGGGAAACTGAATGTCATGTTCATGGATATAAAAAAGGTTCCATAACAAAAACCATCACACAAAAGGTGTGGTGCCGTCTTTTAGCAACATTCTCTCCTTTCCCACGGAGGCACCCTCTTTAATAAATAGTCATTTACATAAGTCATTAGTTATAAATATGAAGGCGCATTTTTAACATACTTTTTTAAAGCAATTATAAATGATTCAGTTACATAAAAAACCCAAACATATATGCAAACAAATGAACCAAGCAAAAATGCAAATCATTGGCAAACCCATAAATTTGGCACAAAATGAACAAAAAGCACTTAAAATAAAGTAAGAATGTAAATTATAGGCACTAGTTTGATAATATCCGGCACACCATTTACCAAATAATCATCCCTATTTTTTTAGGCATGCCTCTGGATTTATAAAGCACAAGAGGCAATGGCCACTTTTTTTTTAAAATCTTCCATTTAGTTTTTCCGAACACACTGTTCCCTCGGTCACGGCATGAATGATACACACTGCAGGCTAACAACACCACATTATAATTCACTATTACACATTTATCAACGTGGTCGAGATCAGGTCGGGGGTTCAGACGAATTAAAACACAGAGAAAGTTGGTTGGTCGGTTGGGAGAGAAGTGTGACTGTCGTCCAAGTCTCTGCTGAATAAAACATTCACGGTTCTCTTCAAAATGGACGTGAGCTAACACAAGGCTTTGGGGAGTTAGCTTTACGTTGAGGTTTAAAAAACGTACATTTCTTAATGTTTTAAAAAATCTTAAAACAAATACTGATATGGATGCTTGGACATATAAACTGCATAAATAATTTGAATAAATAATCTCCAAAAAAAACATCTGCTTACATTCATGCTGACTTTCAGGAGAGGAGAAGCTCTTAGAACCAGATGCGGAGGTCCTGAACTAAGACATGAAGCACCTCCAAGACCTTTCAGATAGGGTCACTCCCCACCTAAAGACATGGACCATTTTCAGACCTTTAAGATACAGGAGCTTCATGACTGAAGCACCGTCAGACCTTTCAGGTTCGAAGAGTTCTCAGCTTTAGGATATGAAAGATTTTCAGATATTTTAGATCAGGGGGCTCCCAGCATAAAGGCATGAAAGCCATTCAGACCTTTTGGATTGAGGAGTGCCATGATTGAAGCACCTTCAGATATGAAGAGCACTCAGCATCAGGACATGAACGCCTTTCAGACTTTTTCAAATCGATGAGCTTGCAGCCCCAAGACCTGAAGGACCTTCAGACAGAAGAGCGTTTAGCTCCGAGATCGAAGCACCGCCAAGACATGAGGAACCAAGGAGCTCTGAGACATGAAGGAACTTCAGCCCTACACAGACCTCTCCAAACAGAACAGAGTCTAGAGAGAGAGAGCGAATTGTGCAGAAACATTTAAACCTGAGGGAAAAGGAAGAGGAGGATGGGAGAGAAGAGAGGGATGGAGACAGCTGGACTGGAGTCTGGGAGATGATTGCAGACACAGAGGCAGGCGAGGGCGCCCTCTTCTGGTGGCAGAGAAGGATTTATTTTTTAAGTCTGCTTTCTTTGGCATTTCCCTTGCTATGTGCTCTGAATGCCAGCTGTCTTTTCAGGTCACAAAATGGACACTTAATCTTTTGAGTTGTTTTGTTTTCTACCTAAAGTCTTTCTCTTGTTAACTCTTTAAAGGAATCTGGGTAAAGTCTTTCTCTTCTTCTTGACTCTTATAGGACTCTGGATAAAGTGCCACGTTGAAACGCCTGCCTCGGTCAGGATGGGTGGTGTGCAGCGCCCTCTGGTGGTGGGCCTCAGTAACAGCCTTCCCTCCAGTTCTCCCCGGAACCGCCGTAGGTCCGGGGGGCGGGCAGAGACCTGAGAACAACCAATAAAACACGTGTGTGAGTTCTGAGCTTTGTATACAATATTAATTTTATTTTTTTACATTTATTATACAATAATACTTTATTGAGCCCAGCAGGAAATTCAGTAATATTAAAGAGCCCCTATTTTACCATCCAAGGTGTGAGGTTGAATAGTTTATAAAACCATTTGTGACATCACATGTGGGAGTATGATGGATAGATCAACCTACCAGCCTACCCTGTGGACTTTGATCTACCCATCACTCCCATGTGTGATGTCAAAACCTGTTTGAAATGACTCACCAACCTCACACCTGGTTGGTAAAATAGGGGACCCTTTAGAACAGCGATTCTTAACCTGTTACTGGGGGTTGCGGGAAAGTCAGTTAAAAGGTAGACCTAAAGTTTTTCACCCTCAAAAGTGGGTCGCACTCGCAAAAAAGGTTAAGTACCGCTGTTGGTGTCTTAGTGTGTGCCTGCGTGTGTGTGTGTGTGTGTGCGTATGTACCTGCGCACGGGTTGTGCCAGCTTGGTGCGGGGCAGGGGATTGCCTCCTCCGCCCCCCGAGGGTGCGCTGGGACGGGGCAGGCCGCTGCGTGGGGGCGCTAGGGACCGGACCGGGGTGGAGGTCCCGGAGCCGGGGTTGGACGTGGCCTTCACCGGCTGTCTGAGGGCCAGCGGGGAGGGCATGGCCGGGGAGCGGAGCTTACTGGGAGACGGGACTGGAAGGTAGAGCGCCAGCACGTTTAACTACACACACACTTATACATAGAGGTATTTATACAAGTACTTAGTGTACACATGTACATAGATAGTATACATTCACACATATACATATAGAGGTATTTAAGTACTTAGTATAGACATGTATTTAGTAGATATTATGTTATACCAGTACTTATAATATAGACATGTTTAGATATAACTATGTATATGGATAGATATTATATATTCTACTACACACACATACAAGTATTTAAAGTATTGACATACATACATGTAGATATGACTATACATGCATATAGACATATATTATTTATTATACTACTACGGTATATATACTTTATTATACTATGGTATATATACACTTGTATAGTACAGTGTAGTATAGGCATACTGTATATAATATACTACACACATATACGGGTATATATATGCGTGTTTATAGTACAGTATATAGACATAATTATACATGTATATAGATATAGATTATATAACTATAGAGCATATGTTGATGGTTGTTCTCTGTCACCATCAAGCGATGGTGGAGGGCACAGAGGTCTGTGGAACAGGTGCACTAACCTATTACTATGCATGTATGGACCGTGGCAGGAAGGTGATCTATATGACCGTTCGTCACGTTTAGATGTCCCAGCATTACATGGTGTTTTTATAAACAAACAAAAAAGATGGAGGAAGATGGGCTAAAACATGGCCAGCTAGTTCTACGGCCCCACCCCCCAGGATGGTTGTATATGTGTAGGTTAGATGAGGCAGGTCGTAGCACAACATCAACACACAAAACCACAGCAATGGAGGCACAATCACAATATTCACAAATACTCAGTAGGCTAGAATCCTCAGTGAATACTCACTGAAATCTGCCTCCTCTCCGAAGCAACAGGACAGGGGGACTAAAGGATGGAGACAGGAGCAGAGACGAGCCTTAATTCACCGCCCGATCCAACTTAAAGAGCAACTACACACTGCACCACAGCTGGGAGTTTGCTGCCACCTGGAGGTGAAACCCTGCAACTACGGTACTCTATGTAGAACATGGATTGGTCCTGTTGCTCATCTATTGATAGACATGTTTAGTTTTGTCTACTTTGTGTCTGTAAGCTAAATCGATGTATTTATTGTTGTATGGTATATTATAATAACTTTAAAGGTGCTATCGGCAATTTCTGTTGATTAAATTGTTATTTTGATTGAGTCTCATGGTTCTCATGCATTCAGATCTATAGCAATGGCCAGTAGTCAAAAAAACACATGAGAACCATGAGACTCAATCAAAATAATTTAATCAAAACAAAAATTGCTGATTACAGCTTTAAAGTCTATAGTAAGTTTTTTCTGTGGAGCATTATCTTTGCAAATCTGCGTACAAAGTACACAGATCAGTCTAGCACATCTTAACCTGTAGAGGGCAGCACACTCAGAAATGTGATCTACTGTGGTGTTCCTCTTTAAAGCTACATACGATCACTTCCTGGATATCAAATCATGACTTTCATTGGTGTTAGTGTTAAAATGGGCCTTACCAAGCCCAAATAAAACCATCTGGACTACATGCGCTAGAGGGAGGCGGGGAACTAGCATGTTCTGAATAACTGTGTGTACCGGACAGTACTCTGACAGAATACACATGGCCCAACAGGAAATTCTGCTGCTTTGAGAATCCAACTGGAAACCAACCAGAACCTTCTGACAGCTTTAGAACATGTTTGCAGACTCTAACTATAATATCCGTCTAGATACAGAAAACTGCTGCGTGTTCAAACCCAGATGCTCGGTTCTCCTATGACGCCTCAACAGGTGACACTGAGGAAAAGGTGTGTTAGCTAGTACAGGTGCACTGTGAGCAGGGTGTTCCGACTACCAGCTGAAAGGTACAGGGTTCAATCCCCTCAATGTCAATATCCTAGAGCAAGATGCTTCACCCTGCTCCCAACTGACATGCATCTCTATTCACTGTAAGTCACTTTGGATGAAAGCTAAATGTCAAAGTAGTAAATGTCTTTGGTGGGTGTCAGTTAGCTGCATAATGGTGAACCTGCTCAACATGTTTTTTGTAGCATTACATACCAATGTCAGCTCATCTGTATATCAGCACATCCACATACTTATCGACCATCCCTGGAGGCTACTATTGGAGGCTACTATAAGAGGCAACTATGGAGGCTACTATTGGAGGCTACTATAAGAGGCAACTATGGAGGCTACTATAAGAGGCAACTATGGAGGCTATTATAAGAGGCAACTATGGAGGCTACTATAAGAGGCAACTATTGGAGGCTACTATTGGAGGCATGGTATGGTAGATTTCTACTTTCTCTATCTAGGCCATCGCCCACAGAGTCCAGCACGAGCAAAGATTTACATGGAGCCAAGGAAGCTTGAAAGAACTGGGGTAAGTTCTCACTATGTCCTAAATATAGAGACTAGAGACCGCTAAACTGTCTGTTGACAGTTTAGCAAAACTTGGACCGGCAATTATAGCATGATACTTTTGTAGCATGAAAATTGATAATATAATAGTGAGAATGTGTGATATTTTACATAGTGATTCACTACAACTTTAAGTTGCCGTCGCCTTGAAATTCTGGTTCTTTGCGTGCCTTAACCCCGAAAAGGTAGGAAAACACTGCTCTAGTTCTCTGATTTCAAAACCTGTTTGAAACCCTAACCCTTTAGAACAGCAATTCTTAACCTGGGGGTTGCGGGAAAGTCAGTTAAAAGGTAGACCTAAAGTTTTTCACCCTCAAAAGTGGGTCGCACTCGCGAAACCGTTGTTTATAAACAACGGTCTACCTTTCCTATAGACTGCAGTCTACCTGTACCTGTCCTTACTTGTCCCATGGCTAACAGTCAATTAGCAAACACCTTCTGGGTCAAGTCAACAGTAACTTAATGTTATGCAAACATCAAAGTATTCAAACACAGGTATAGGTACAGGTATAGGTACTTTCAGCCAGGTTTCCTTTTGAACCGAGAGGCGGTTTGTTTACACTCTATAGCCACTATGAATCAGACCCCACGTTCCACATCATTTACAGGTGTGTTTGGGTATGACCTGACCCCACACTACACACCATTATGGGGTGTGTTTGAGTATGACCGGACCCCACGTTCCAGGGTTTTTTTGGGTATGATCGGACCCCACGTTACGCATCATCACGGGGTGTGTTTGTGTCCCCAGAGAGCCGTTACCTCGCAGGGCTGAAGGGCTTTGGAGGTGCTGTTTGGTTTTTGGAGTGGCACGGGACGGGGTGGAGGACCTTGGGGTGCGGGCCGCTGTAAAAACAGGGTTATTTCAGCAGGGGAGTCAATGGGCTGGCCTCACAGCCCTGGACAAGGCTGGGAACTAAGGAAAGGCTAGTGAGTCAGAGCCACCAGGCATGCACCAGCTGCAGGTGCAGTAAGGGGCCACTAGAGGGCGATGCAGGCGAACATTCCCAGCTGTAGCAGAGGTTTATCGCAGGAGTCCAGAAAGAGACAAGGAGCACATGCTTCATAGAGGAGGTGGCATGGAGGAAGAGGCGGAGCTTGAGCCGTGGCATTTCCCCCCATGAGGTCATGCAACAACAACAGAACTGTCTTTAGAAAACACTAAACACCCCACTCCCCATAATATCTGCATCACCATGGTTACGCAGAGTACTTAAACGTGAGACGCCTTGTTATTATGGTCCTGCTGGTCAGGACATTTTTCATGAGCCGAGAAAGTAAATAATTTAAATAGGTTGTTTGTTGTTTGCAGGACAGTAATATGGATCGATCAGCAGGGGAACGGAACAGACAGATAAGATGTAACTTCTTGTAATGTGAATTGAGTTAAGATCTCCCCTAATATCCTTTCCTTATCGTGGCGGTTGACCTCACCCGACACTGAAACGGCCAGAACAACAACAACATCAGTGTCCCAACCACCGCCCTTCTCTTATTGGCCACGCCCACACACCCAGAGAGCCCACTTACACCCTGGATTAAGACGTTTACCTCTGAGTGGGCTCCGATCCAAGTTGCTCTTTAAGTTGAGCCTTGGCGTCTCTAAGCCACCAGAGCATTAAGAGTTCCAGGAATAAAGTGCAGATCTTGAAATAATCTCTGGGAGGCTCTCGTTAAAGCAATCAATTAGAGTCCGGTCTGATCTGTAGCCCACAGAGTTTCGTCTGAAGTGTTAGTTGGTGCTGCTGGAGTGTGTAGCGTTTGCCCTTCCGATAGCTCCGATATAACCCATAGCACTGTGATCCACATCTCCAATGCAATTGAAAGTGATGCTCAAAAGGAGAAGTGGGAAAATGAAACGAGTGTAGAAGAAAGTATAAGAAGGGGAAACCAACTGAAAGAAACATCTCCCAGTATATCAAAGCCATGACACTCCAAAGAGCAGAGGCATGTGAAGATGCAGCCACCGGCGTTAAACACAAGCCTGAGTGATGCAGTGGGGAACCCAGCCGGTCACACTCTTACATGTGCAGCATTAGCGCAGAGACAAGGAACCGTTGCAGGGAAGTCCTCCATTATACACACATATGATGACTCACCCCTGACACTATGATATGCCTACATGTTCATAAAACTACTTTACTATCCAGAAATATTTGTGGAAACAATTTGAGCTCATTTCAGAAAATGAGCTCTTAAGTTATTTTTTTTAAACATTTAATATAGTGTTCATGTAATGGCTATTTAGCTATTTACAAAAATGCTCATTTTATGCTAATTTAACATGACTTTGGCTACAGTAACAGCTCATAACATGACTCGGCAAATATAACATAATTTGGCTACACTACCAGCTAATATAACATAACTCGTGTTCTACAGGTTCTGGTTCTAGCGGGCTGTGGTGCTACTCACTAGCAGACTGGTTCTGGTGGCGTGGGGACCCTCCGTTGGGGGTCTGCAGGTTGGACTCCATACTGCGGCTGTTCTTGACGGGCTCCAGACCTGGGCCGGCTGGTACCGAGGAGCGGCTCAGGTTGGGGAGGCTTCGTCTCAGCTTCTCTACAACACCAGAACCACAGGAGACAACATGAGGGTGCAGGCCAGTCTGACTGACTGATTATTCTGTTGCTGGCGAACCAGAGGTAGACCTAGTCTCTCTCTCTCTCTCTCTCTCTCACCTTCGTTCTTCACCACGTTGGTCTGCAGCTCGCCCCCGTGGCTCTGCAGCGAGTGGCGGGGCTGCTGCAGCCGGCTCATGATTGGCTGGGGGGATCCGCGCCCGTGGGTCATCGGCTGCGGGGAGCTGCGGGAGTGGCCGTAGTCGATGGATCGCGCCGGGGATCGGGAGCGGGGGGAGT
>OMNO01021300.1:35553-47452 GCA_900303215.1 Trachyrincus scabrus | reverse complement strand
AGGGGTATTGGGGTATTGTGTGAATGGTTTGTTTCAAGCCATGTTATGTCAATGGAAGTTTGTGGTGAGCACAGAAAGATGGTATGTATAGAATGATGTTGTATCTCAACTGGTCAGAACCACCTTTGTCCTTCCTTTGTTAATAATTCACTACTCAAAATAAATGTCTATTTTAACAATCATTAATCATCTTTAGCACTGTGGTCATATTTTGACTATATATTCAAATAAACATTCATCATTGGCAGAAGAAACCCGAGACTTGCATAATAACAACCACTTTATGGCGGAGCGGAATCAGAAGAAATGCCCCACTCTACGTCTGCTAACAACACACTTTTGGGTCAGAACCCACCAGTTGAGAACATTGATCTAAAGCGATACGGATCCTCCTGGCGTTTAACGGAATTGGAGAGCATCAATGAGTGGTCCAAAATAATAGACTCCTCTTGTACACGCATATGATCAAAAACGTTTCAGGATCTGTCGCTACAGCAGAACACTACACCCCAGCCACCCACATTACCAACCCTATTCAATAGCCTACATTGAATAGCAACAGCATTTGTTTACAGCAGTGCAATCGTTGCTCTGCTCTGGGCGGGGTGTGGCAGCCCTCTCAGCCAATCGCGCCGCCTCTCTCCTTCCCCACAGACCAGCAGAGAGACACAAGTTGTATGCGAGAGCGAGAGAAAGAGAAAGAAACAGGAGCTGCCAGGCAGTCTGGAGTATCTACGTCCGAAGCCAGAATGGATGCAATACCGTGTTGTATTGTATTTGTCGTCCTCTTATTTGGGGCATGGATACAAGAAAACAACGGTAAGTGATTGATTCAGAGATACGGTTACTTATTTTCTCCGCCCCACACAATGAATATTTCGGCTGTGAAGTTAGGCTGCGGGCCATCCCCGTAGAAGCTCTTTGTTCAATGCGCGTCTGCAAAGAGAGTCTCTCAAAGATGGCGCAGGTCGGTGCCCAGTCGCTGGCGTGTTGGAGGAATGTTTGTTGTCGCGAGGCGGCGGCCGACAGACACCAGACGGAGAGTCGCGTGTGGTTAACGGGCTGCTGGGCACCTTGGACTACAAGCTGGATTTAACTCGCATCGGCTCGGCGAAAAAGCCATATAATCTGTCAGAATCACGACCCGTTATAGTTGAGTAATCACAAAGTTGTCAGTATCCCAT
The DNA here is from genome assembly GCA_900303215.1 of Trachyrincus scabrus. Classification (NCBI taxonomy): domain Eukaryota; kingdom Metazoa; phylum Chordata; class Actinopteri; order Gadiformes; family Macrouridae; genus Trachyrincus; species Trachyrincus scabrus. Next base: position 46,268 of record OMNO01021300.1, on the reverse strand, counting down.
TGAGCTGATGTTTGCTTTACGCCGGGGTCTGGTTGAGTCACTTTGTGGTTTGCTGTGTAAAGTACTAACCAGTACTCATCAGCACACAGAGTTTAGAGTCGCCCCGGGTGAATGTTTCTTCCTGGATCGTCAGGCTTTGTTTACCGTTATCTTTTTGCTCAACTTGCTTACTTTCTCACTGATGCTCACGGCGCTTGCTTCGTACAAAATACACCGTGATTACAAGTAGTATAGTATTTACAAGTAGTATGTAGTATACTAGCAGAGCTGCACGGCAGTCACCACGGCGGACGCCGAGTCGTGGACTTGCTCCAGATGTTATCCATTTCTTTTTCGCAACAACAGGAAGCGGTGTTTCTGGTGAATACAGTACAAACTAGTCACGCAAACTATTTAAACAACAAACGATCATTGGTGAATACGAAGTTAGTTTGAATAGGAAACGGCCAGCGACTTGGCACGTAGGCGAGTTGTCATCATGATTAGCCTCCTGGCTAGCGAGCTAGCTGGATCCAACGCAATGTTTACACTCAGAGGGTCAGCGTCACGGGTTCCTACAGAGACTGGACAATTGGTGAATTGATTTTTATTAGTCTGGCGATCTTTGAAAACATTATCGATTTCACTTTCAAGACAAATTCAATTTAGCTCATTCTTGGCATGTGATTACCAGTTTATACTGCTCTTATATGTGCAGGGTTGCTATCATGAAGGATGAAGGTGTATGTTGCCACTTTGCTCGTAATCCATGACACCTAACGTCACGCAATACGCTTTACAATGCTCATTTGGAAATGCATTTCGTTTTTTTTATTTTTACTCAAAATACTTTGAATAAATTGTTTTTCTTTGGTGCCACCATCTAGTTCATAGTGACCACTAACCACCTATGTCCGATGTTAAGTATCCCGAGGTGTTCATCCGTGTTTGGGAAGCCAGCATTTAATAATAACACGTAAACGTTGTCCTACACCCAAAGGTTTCAACAGATATTGTGTGTATTTTTCATCCTCACGTTGTTCCTTTGTGTGACGTTCCTTTGTGTGGAGTCCTTGCACATGCCCTGTTCACACACATACCACCCACAAAGGCAGAGGCTTTCGAAACGAAGACATTTTTAACCGTGTTACCTGTGCATTACCATTTAAGGACCACTCATGGTTGCATTACCATATCCATATAGGTTATAATATGTAATACAAAAATGAATAGCATTACCGTGACCCGTGTATTTAATGGTAATTAAATGTGGTGTGGTTGTATTGCCCAGTGACTGTCAGTACTGCACTGAAGACCTGGGAACTAGCAGCCAAGGAATGCAACGTGACCCTAAACGCTTGTTGTCCCAGCCTAGGGAACCACAACTAATTTGACAGCTTGTAGCCATGGCACTGGCTATTGGATTTGGGCTACACATCAAAGATAACGCATCAAAATATAACTGTTAATGTGGCGATAGTAAAATGTCTGACATAATATGCTCGCATTTTTTAAGTCTACTTTGGATTTTGCTGTGTCTTTGTTATGTTTCAGCTGGGGATGCACCAATCAGGTTTTTGTAGGCCGATACCGATCACCGATTCTTTTTACAGTTAATTATAGGCTAGAATTGTCCGTTTTTTTCACAAATTCCTTTAAAACTGGGGCAGCCAGGTTTATAAAGCCAGTGCTGCCACACAGACCATAAAACCATACTATATTATGGAAGATAATCAAGTTATTACCTATTACCACACTGTGCATGGGCTATCACAGGCTGCAGGTCTCGTGTGTTATGATTTTAAGTCAATCTGACGCATTAAAACGATGATTAGAAAGACATTAAAAGACCCGCTGCTGCGACAGAAGATATAGACTATGAATGCCCTCTTCAATCACATCACAAATGTAGTTCAGTTTGACAACTCCAGCCCATGCAACTGTTAATCAATGGTAGCATATACTTTTCATTCATTATTGATTGGGATTTATGTATGGAGTTTTGCACGCAGGGAAACAAGTTGTTGAGTACGTTATTGGGATGAATACGTTGAGCCAAAATGACTATTAAAATAAGAAACAACATAAATAACCAGTATGCAAGGGAAGATTATACAGTTTCACGTAGATTAACATAGCATGTCAACGCCAGAACTTCTAAATTAGAACGGAACTGTATTTGTGCAACACACCGACTCTTTGTGAAATCCGTGACCATGAAAGGAGCGCTATCAACGGCGTCACTCACGAGCTCAGCCTGGTGGTCCAGCTACAGCGGACAGCGCTGTTATAAAGTCTCGGTATCAAGAAGCCCTCGTTTTGCTTTACATTGTAGGAACTATGTTGACATGTAAGTACTGTGGCTGTAATCGTTTGCCTAATTACCTAGCGACCTTTTCGCTCAGTGCACTCGCTTGTGTCAACCATTGATAGTACAGACATTTCCCAACTTTTTAAGAATAATTGTCAAATAATAACGAATGTGAAATTGCCTGAAAATTGTTCTGTGAATTAAAATATTTTATATTTATTTTATTATTTTTGGTTTTATACCACGAGAGGTACCGGATCCATGCAAATAGGTACTGGAACACAGGCAGTTCAAAACCTAGAGCTCCCGGATTATCTTCCGGCAGGATCCGGCACAAAACTGTTCATTAATAAGATAATTGAAGGAGATATTTAAAACTAACGCAAAAGTTACTTTCCCTAGTAACTAATTACTTTTATATGCAGTAATTGCTAAAGTAACTCAATTACTTTTGAAAGAAGTAACTAGTAACCGTAACTAATTACTAATTTTCAGTAACTTGCACAACACTGGTGACCAAGCATATTTTTTCACCTATAGTTAAAGCATCAATAATTATAAATAACGGTTTGGGAAGCTCTCTGAGAGATTTTTGTTCTTTTGTATCGCTTTTTTCTCACAAGCAATTCACTTTGGCATCAGCGATGGTTCTCTTTTGCACTAGTCTGGCCCAATGCATTGCTTTTACCGGTCTAGCTCCCTCACTTCTGTTTGCCGTCGGATTCGTGTTTGCAGCCAGCCATTGGTCCATTGATCTGCCCGTTCCGCCCTTAGACTCTTGTCAAGACCAATCCGCCCAATCACAGCTCAAGCGCCACTGAAATTGGCCACAGTGCACAGAGTGCACTCTACCTAGTACCCTGAATTAATTATAAATAAACATAAAAAGCTATTTGCAGCATATTAAAACATTTTTAACCTAACCTTTTATATTGAAATGATATTAGAGCCCGACCGATATTTCGGTTTGGCAGATATATCGGCCATTATTTGACTTCTTTAACGACATCGGGCTCGGCAGTTATGCAGCCGATATGTCCCGATTTTTAAATAGATATAAAAAGTAGAGCATTCTGCAAACTATGCTCAACATTGACTTTTGAATGTGTGGTGTACTACATTATACAAATAAAATAATTTATCACCAGTCATAAGCCGTGTAATAACCACTGTGTGGATGCACACGCGTACGTTGTCAATCACACCGTTTTCATATCCAGACACGGAGTAAAATCAATGTAACCATTTATTCTATATACACACACACAATATAATAATGACCATGGAACTCATTATTTGCTATCCAAAGCTTAGTTACCACAGCCACTGGCAGAAAGCCCTGAAGGCAAACTTCTCCCGTGTGCTCCAGCCGCTGCTTCCTGGTAGAGGACCCGAGAACAGCATAGCTGTCCTTTTCTCTGCCTGTGCATATGGATTCATACAGAACGTATCACAGGCAAAACTATTACATTTGGTTATATGTTGTTTGGTGTGTGTTATCCATACAGTCTATGGTATTATCCGCTATAGCTCCTTTCTTTAGTGTGTCCTTAGAGTGTGTTGGCCTGACTCATTCCAATAACAGTGATGTTATTCCACGTTCCTTTACAGTCTCCCTTTACATCTAAACGTATTGGCACGGTCAGAAAACTATGTGGCTCCACTCTTAACCAGTCCACCAAACCAGGAGTGCTCTGTGTTTACATGCCGTCGTGTCTTTTCGTAAAGGCACACAACGCATTTTTGTCGGCTGAACAAATGCAGCGGGTATATATAACTTAAAAAACACAAGGATTGGCCTATCATAAGAAAGGTCACATTAATATAGGGAACTACAGTTTGTATTGTTATGTGTGTATATATTTTAAGAAACGTAATAATAAAATAATATAATATTAGTTATATTGCATAAAATTCAGTCATGTTGAATGTATCCATTTACTATATTCATATTTTACAAAGTTTGGAAATAGGCAAGCCTAATATTCAGCTTTTTAATGAAAAAAATTGGTATCAGATCGGTACTCGGTATCGGCCCAGTCAGATGTGTGTACTCGGAATCGGTATCGGTAATGTGAAAGTGGTGTCGGTGCAACCTATTACAACCATAAGAGACTTGAGACTTGACTTAGACTTGTGACCAAAGACCGAGACTTGACTTGGACTTGCCCCTCAAAGACTTGAGACTGGACTTGGACTGTAGCTCAAAGACTTGAGACTTGACAACCCGACAAGGTCTAATTTTACCATTGAAAAACCACAAAACTCTCACTCTATTGCTGCTAGATCATGCATAGCAACTTCCCCATGCCTTTATCTCCACATGGATGGGCTACATATACTTTTCACCAGATTTCTTAACAGCAGCAAAGGCCTTCAGTATAATCAGAGAACATTACTGCCCCCAATCATGTATTCTTGTCTGTTTATCTTGAGGGTTTCCTATTACCAATGCTCCCCTACATCTCAACAAGCTAACCCAACAGACCCGTTTGCACCCTTTACCTTAATCCTCCTCTTGGAGCAGAGCTATCAAGCGCTTCTCTGCACCTCATTGGCTGTTTTCCTTTTCAAGACTGTTGCGTTGGTCTGTCTGAGAATGTTTATTTTTTACTGGATGTAAGTCGTCGTCTTTCCAGCCAGACCTGGCTGTAATGTGAAAACGTATTCTTCTGTCTGCCCTCAGCGTTCACCTCCCTATATTTCCTTTTACCTCGATACATTTTTGTGGCCGGGGTGGGAGTTTCTATTTGTATTTTCCAAGCTTGTGTGTTTGGAGTGTACATGGAACAAGATGTTTGTTTGCTTAATGGCTGAAAATGGAAAGAGCCTTCCTAGGACCACGTCACACTGCAGCCCACTCAGGCCACCCCTTGAGACCCCTCTCCCTTCTTGCTCAATATTATTTCCACCTTAATCTATTCATCCATATTCAACTCTTGAGCTGGGTAGTTATGTTTGGTATTAAACGGCCCTATATTATCTTAGAAACCAATTGGGTAATTTAAGGTATGTATTTTACTCCAAAATGCCCAATACGTTTTAAAACATCACATTGTGACAACATGAAGAGCATATCTTCTCAGTACTATACAATACCACACAATGACCATAAGCAAGAATATTATGTGGAGTCTGTGGATTGCAATCAAAAATTGCAATAAAGTATGTATTTATTTTATTAAAAGTAAACTTCTAAAACCAAATTTAGGTGGAAGTCATAGCTTACACTTGGCATTAAAACACAATAACCTTGTAGTGTCAGCCTACCAGTTCGTCAGGGTGGATTCTGAGACTAACATCATAAGCTGTAACTAAAGTGTGTTTGTGTATCTGTAATCTGGTTCGCTATGCACTCTGATGCGTGCAGCATTCTTACGTTCTGGGTGCATTTTGCCCCACATGTTTTCTGCAATTCCTTTTTTCATGTGTAAAAGTGAATCTCAGCAAGGGACATCTGCCCAATGAGTCGAGGTCTGTAGGATGGGAACAGCTGCAGACAGGTCTGGTGACCAGGCCAGCTGGCCTCTCCAACCCGCTAAATCAGCCTCCTGCATATTCATAAAGCTCACACCCCATACAACATTTGCTCCCTAACCCCATCCCTGCTCCAACCCTCCAACCAGCTTCTATTGTGTGCCTATATCCGTTATTCAAATTGGTTGCAAAAGTCACATACTGAAATAATCGGACGTGAAAAGAGATATAGATTTAAAATAGTAAATAGTAAATAAATAGTAATCACTTTTGATTGACCATGATGTGTTTTGTCACACAACTACTATGTTTAACCAGCTTCATTTGTAATGGCACGGCAGATGAAATGGGAGTAGTTTGGTGGCTTTGGCATCAATAATTGAATGTTTATTCCCCTGTTATCAATACCACTGTTCTACTTCCTGATGTTAAAACAAAAACAGAAATACACAGCACCACTCCAGTTTAAGTACGTTTATCAGACTTTTTTTGTTTCATGGAAAAGACCCATTGTGCACTCACTGCTGTGAAGAACATAAATTGCCTCAGAGTGAACCTACCACGAAACTAGTTTCTATCCCAAATCGCTGCTGTGACCTCAAGTGAGGCCTGCCAAATAGAGGAGCACACACTTTTTTTTTGTTGCATGTGAATGTGTTTTTATGTCTCATCCAATTGAAGAAGGGGGATGGGGCAACCCCTGGTCAGGCCCGCTGGGACAGCCCAGGGCCTGGGCCCCTTCAACAAACAGACTTGAACATCACATCTGGTGTGGACAAAGAGGGAGCCATAATAGGGTGAGGGGGGATGTCCCGTCCAGGGATCAACTATGTAAGTCGACGGGTAGCTTTTAGAAAAGGAGTGTGCAATGTGGTTTGTAAACAGAATCTCATATTTTTTTAGCTTGCAAAGATATCCAATTACTAGTTAATTAAGACCTGTGACTGTATTAGAATGCTTTATTACAAAACAGACATATATATTTGTAGGGGGCATAGGGTTGTATTATAGACCTATTATAGACCTGTTCATGGTTGTTATATCGTGATGTGTGGATCTTCCATAGTATACATCCCCAGTTACACTCATTCGGTATGCTAGATCCGATCAGAGGTTCACATTTCTATCAATTAGGTAAAAACTTTAAATTAAACAATGCTCATCGTAGAGCTGGTTTTTAGTTTGTTGTAGATAGAGATGTGAGTTCTTGTTGGATCAAAGTCATCTTTGCCATCACAAAAGACAATCAAAACGTGTTTGGCCAAAGATGGGTGGTTTTTAGTGCCTGGTTTCTTGGTTATAATGTAACGTCTAAGGGTAAAAATATTTTTTAAAAAGCAGACAATTTGGCATGTCTTCTACATTATTTTCTTAATCAGCCAAAGCAAATGTTCAGATACAACACACTTTGCCCTTTGATTTTAGTGGTTAATCAATAATCTTACCTATAAAATATAGCCTGTGAGTTGGGAAAGCTTTCATTTATTATATTGAAATGTTTTGTACAATTAATTTCCATTGGATTTCCAGTTTTTGTTTAGTCAAGACGTTTTATTTTTCATTATTTTTATTTTCTGGCTTGATTTGCATTGAAGGTATTGAATGTGCACTCTTGATATTTGTAAATGCCTTGAACATTTGATGTTCTCTTTTGTGTTGTACAGATGTAAGATAGAGTTCAGCAAGGTAATTAGTCATTATGAATACTTGACGCATAAGTAATGTTTTGTCGTCATGTTTTCCTTATTTTTGACATAATAATCGTGATAATTGACGTAGTAATCGGTCAACTATAACAATGCTTTTCTGGTCCTGCTCACAAGTATGATCTTTCTTATGTTCAGCAAACAGACTCTTACCCACTGTTGCTTATGTTTGCTGAATCTATCCTCATGGGCATCATCATTTTTTTCCTGTTAAGTGACAGCAAGGCAAGTTGTGAAAGAGTTGGTCTGATCATCACTTCACAAATAGTTTTTGGAAAAAACATACTACACTAAGCTTATCCTACATATATTATGTTGGCAAATAAAATCATGATTATTGTTTGTTGTGGTTGTCTATATTGTATAGCCCAATCTTGGAGATCAGGAAGGGGGTGGTCATGATGAATTAAAAATAAGGTTGGAAAACAACATGGTTTGAAGAAGGTGGTGATGAGTTGGTAGTTGCCTAGGAGACAATTAGAGCAGCACATGTCCTTCTGAAAAAAAGGACTTATGGCGTTACAACAGTTGCCTGCCATTCAGGGTCTGCTGTCGGTTGCTTGAGTGGTACTCGGCTCAGCATGAATTTTCATCGAGCCAATCAGCATCTTGTAGGCGGAATCGACCTGACCATAGCGAGCAACAGAAAACAACACGGTGACTCCCGTAGCAAAAACTTTGCCTTTAAGGTATTTTTAAAAGTCAGTGTCACACAAGAGAGCTTGAAATGTTTTCTTTTTATGGTGTTATGTCAATGGTAATCATTGATTATGCATGCCCACTGTAATGGACAGTAACTGCATTTTGATGTCAGTCAGACTAACGTTAGGTTGCAGTTAAATACCCGGTAGACATCGAGGGGTCCCCCCTTACAATACCAGTGGCGGCTCCTGAGCTCACCACCCTGGGTGCAAGCTGGACAAATGTTGTCACTGTTACTAACATAACACAGGTGTAAAATCCTATGTTTTTGCCAGTCTCCACAATCTCCTCCTCCAGCAGTTTGCGAATGTTCTACTCTGCTTCGGACTCGTGACTCGTGTCCGAGAAAGGGTTAAGCTTCTCGGACACTAGTTTTCTAAACTACACAACCGTGACAATTGCAAGTGACAAATCTTTTATTTATTTATTTTTTTGCATTTTTCCAGAGACCCCCCACAATTTAGCTGTTGAGGCTTTCAGGGGGTCTCAAGTGTCAATCAAGAGGTCTCGGACCCCCCGATACCCCCGTATTTCGCACCCTGGTTAGAGTCCTCTCCTCATGCTCCCAGAACCACTCTTTCACAATGTGAGCCTGATGAATCCTGGCATGGTCGGCCTGGAATATGCCCGTGCCATCAGGGAAGAAAAATTCCATGAATGGGATAACCTGGTAATTCAGTACATTCAGGTACTCAGCTGACTTTATTTTATTGCCACATAACGTTGCTGAGCCTAGACCTGACCAATTGAAGCAACCCCAGATCATAACAATGCCTCCAGAGGCTTGTACAGTGGACACTATGCATGATGGGTGTTATCTTGTTATCTTGTTACAGGTTCCTCTGTTCATTTTATGTAATTACTTTAATTTATTTTATATTGTCTGTTTTTTACATTTGCATTTATTTTTTATATAAGAAGGAAACTTTACTGAGGGAAGTTACTTGATTTTAATTGTTTGTTGAATTATTTATTGTGCACTTTTGCACGCTTGCATTTTTTAAAAACCAAAAGCAAATACAGTGACTTACTTGTTTTACAGTAAATCCATTGTCTGCTGGTTTAGTATGCCACTTAGTACTGTATCACTTTGAATATTAAAGTGCAAATGCCACTCTTGTGAGTTTGCTACCTTTTATGATTAAAAACCACAGACGGGTAAAAACATGCCAGGCTGACTTGGTATGATGTAAGCAACACAGCTACAACTAATTCAATTGATAATGGGTGTGTTAGATTTATAGTAGATGTGCGAATGATCAAGCATTGACAGTAGTCAATAGTATTGGCGGTGGGAGGCCCCATAAATTCTGCTTAGGGCCCCATAATTCTTGGGTTGGCACTGCCGCTAAGTGATTGGTTTAGGTGGAAGCAACTCCACCAGTTTCTGAAAACAGCTCAGACGGAAGAAACATCAGACTTAATTATGAAGTGAAACAAAATATAAATTCAGGATGATTATCAGGCTGTTGCAACAGTGTCATTAGGTCATCAAGTTTAATACTCATTCAACACACAGCATGTTCCTAGCTATATTTCCCCTTGACCCCTATACTATCCATGGTGTGTCATAGGGTATATTTTGTAATCAGTAAATTTCCTTGCAAATATTGATTTGTTAGTGTTTGAATATATATATATATATAAACTAAATAAAAAAAATGTTTTTATAAAAACGAATACATTTTTGTACGGCCATTACATTAAAATAAAATGGAAAGTGTTTATTATTATTGTTTTTTTCTGTACAGTAGGCACCATAGATTATTAATTGAATCGATAATCTGTTAATCGCAATGACAATATCAGGCAAAAAGAATCACAATTATAATTTTTGACATAACCTTGCAGCTCTATGAATGTGAATTTGGCCATTGTGTTTGAGTATAGGGGATAGTGTTCAGGAAATGCTGTTAAGTGTCACTGTCTGGATATATCTTAGACCGATGTCTCACTGAATTATTTCAGGTTTTCCAGCTACATCTCATGGTTATAATGGGTTTTCTCATAAACACATGGATGGTGGTTTTTATTTATATCCTTCTTTGCGTGACTCCACTCTTTTCTCCCTGTTCAGCTGCAAATCCATGCAAACGAGCAGTGTTGCAAAGAATTCAACATTATTGAATTATGGGATGTGTGTGTGTGTGTGTGTGTGTGTGTGTGTGTGTGTGTGTGTGTGTGTGTGTGTGTGTGTGTGTGTGTGTGTGTGTACACCTGCAGGTGTTCCAATTCTTCATCTCGCGTGTGCGTGCCCGGCTCCACATTGTGCTGTGTATGAGTCCCGTGGGAGACACCTTCAGGTCCCGCTGTCGCATGTTCCCCTCGCTGGTCAACTGCTGCACCATTGACTGGTTTGTACAGGTCAGCTGAAACTACGTGTGTGTGTGTGTGGGGGGGGGAATCATCATCTGTGCAAATTCATTGTAGACAAGGGCAACAATTTGCGGAACACAATGGCTGGAGGGAATAGAATACAGTGGAGAGTAGAATAACGTTGTCCAGACTGCTGCAGACTTCAGGCTGCTGCAGACTTCAGA
>OMNO01021300.1:7909-18662 GCA_900303215.1 Trachyrincus scabrus | reverse complement strand
CTCGTACAGCCGTGATGGAGAAAACATCTCAGATTCAAAACGCTTGTGTAAACAGGCCCACTATTCCTTCTCTTCGTCCTGCACTCTGTGCTTTGTTCTCTTCTCTTTCTTCTCGTTCTCTTCTCTTTCTCTTCTTGCTCTTCTCTTTCTCTTCTTGTTCTTCTCATTCTCTTCTCTTTCTTCTCTTTCTCTTCTCGTTCTTCTTGTTCTCTTCTCTTTCTTCTCTTTCTTCTCTTTCTCTTCTTGTTCTTCTTGTTCTCTTCTCGTTCTTCTTGTTCTCTTCTCTTTCTTCTCACTCTCTTCTCTTGCTCTTCTCATTCTCTTTCTTCTCTTTCTCTTCTTGTTCTCTTCTCTTTCTTCTTCTTTCTTCTCGTTCTCTTCTCGTTCTTCTCGTTCTCTTCTTGTTCTCTTCTTTCTTCTCGTTCTTCTCGTTCTCTTCTTTCTTCTCACTCTCTTCTCTTCTTGTTCTTCTCATTCTCTTCTCTTTCTTCTCTTTCTCTTGTCTTCTCTTCTCTTCTCTTTCTTCTTGTTCTCTTCTCGTTCTTCTCGTTCTCTTATCTTTCTTCTCGTTCTCTTTTTCGTTCTCAAGGTTCACCTTTCTTCTCGTTCTCAAGGTTCACCTTTCTTCTCGTTCTCTTCTTCTTTCTCAAGGTTCCTGTGTTTTCCTTTGCCTACCCCTTCACATATCTTTCTCCCTCTTGTATCTCATATAACTCTACCTTTATTAGTTATAACAGCATTTTGCAAGCTTAAATTCAATAGAATACACCAGTAAAATCAGTATTTACATTACATTATAAAATATGTTTGGTGCAATAACCGATCTGTTGCATTAAATTAACACAGTATGAGTAAATGCCATAACATTTCCAAATGCCATACCATTTGCATTTCTTAATTACAATGTAATAAGAAATATAAATTTTGGACACATCCTTTTAGCTATTTTGTGGGTTTATTTATTTTATCTGTGCCAAAATCCTGTTACCCTTTCCATGATATTCATAGTTGTATTCATCATTTTCATATCTTGTCTCTGTTTAGATAATGGAACATGGACCCAGCTGTGGCTGGTGTCAGATTACCATGAGCACGGTTCCCTGTTTGACTACCTGAACCGCTACACAGTCACCGTGGAGGGCATGATCAAACTGTCCCTATCCACCGCCAGCGGCCTGGCTCACCTCCACATGGAGATAGTGGGCACACAAGGTTAGACATACACACACATACACACATACATACATACATATACACCTAAATGTGGGCTGTATTTACAATATGAGTTAATACTTAATTCCCTCATTTAAATAAGGCGATAACGATTATTTTGCATCATATTTATTGACTGTTTCGCTATACTGTAATGATGACCAGACCAGGAAATAACACTTTCATCAAAATCAAAATGTTATATAATATCTAGTCTTAGCCCATTTGATAACGCAAACAATGACACTTGAATGGGACGTGTATGATACATTTAGTTTGTTTCTATCTCAGAGATGAAATAACATGTATAATTCAGTCTCTCTTCTGTCTCTAGGAAAGCCGGCCATTGCCCACAGGGACCTGAAGTCCAAGAACATCCTGGTCAAGAAGAATGGGACCTGTTGCATCGCTGACCTGGGCCTGGCCGTCCGCCATGACTCTGCTACAGACACTATCGACATCGCCCCCAACCACAGAGTTGGGACAAAAAGGTAGGCATCCCCTTGCCCAGAATTGACATCTTAGATGCAGTTATGCTATTAAATTTTGCCTGCCCATATCTTTTTAGAGCATGTTTAACATGTGTTTGTTACACAAAGCATATTTACATGATAACTCCAGGGTTGTCCTCAGCTATTATTGCCACCGTGTCAAGGCGTCAAAAGCAAGACGCCTATCTGTCTGCTGCTTGCAATCTATTAGTTTATATGTACATGAGTGAGATTGATTGTAGAGGCACTTTAGGTGACTCTAGTGACTAGAAAAGCACTCTATAAATCATGTATATATATATTTTTTAATATGTTTTACACATTTCCTTATATGGCTATTCATGATTATTTATTTACATGAATGATATGTTTTGTCTACACAAGACGGCCAGGTCCACTGCATGACCATTACCAAATGTTTTGCTTTTCACAACATTATCGGTGAACATAAGTCTATTGATGTGAGGAGGACATTAGGTTTGTTTGCTTTAAGTTCTCATCTAAACATAGTTTAGATCTAAACATAGTTTAGATGAGGGGGTGTACAGATCAAACTAAAACTAGGGACAAATAACAAGTCAGCAAAAAGCTTTTTGGCTCACATGTAGCGGAATTAGAATAAAAAGATTTGTGTATTTTCTCTCACTATCCCAATAATCCAAGAAATTATTTTGATCCAAATTTTTTATTTAGCTTCATTACTGCTAAAAGCATATCAATTCCATATTCACTAGTCAGACAAATCTTCAGAACAGGAATAGAATTATATTATTATATTATTTTAATCAATTTACCAAATCCAAGTTTAAAATTACTTGGACATCTTCATGGAACAATACTGTCATAAACGTGTATCAACTCAATCCATACGTCCACAATAGAAAATGTATCCTTGTAAGATGATGAATGTGAATGAATGTGCCTGGACTAAGAAAAACTGAGGTTCTGTTTACTTTCTGTTATTCCATACTCCTTTCTTCTCTTTCTTATTTCTCGCTTCTTCACATTGTTTTGGGCTGGTAGTTGGATCCCGGAGTATGCAGGGCCACTAAATCATTCAGTAGGCTCAGGGTATTGGAAAGACCAGGAGGGCCTTGGCCTCAACTGAAGTCGATACATATTCCCCACCATTCTCCACCTGCAACCTTAATATTATTCAGCAAGTGCCTGACCAAAACATAGAGCTAGTTGGAGTGGGGGTCATTGTTTGGGTGTTTTGAGTGCTGCGCTACACTGCTTCCCATGGATACCCAAGGAAGAAGAGATCTAGCATGTGCTCTATTGAGTGCATAGTGTTCATTCAGCTCAGCGTGTAAGAGCTTAATCTCATAAAAAGAAAAAGAAAAAAGCTTAATGTCAATAAGGGAGAGAAAGCGTAGAGTAACTGGTTGAGAGGAGAGCGGGTCAGTGTTGTGTGCTGGGCTGTAGTGATGTCTGGTACGGTTGGTATATTATCAACAAAGTCATTGGAATACTGCATAAGATGCAGGTATACTGTCTGCAGGTTTATTTCAGTCAACCTTTGGCTACTCTGTGATGTTCTGTAAATGGCTAGGAAAGTGGCAGGTGTACTGTGTATAAAAGCCCAGGTATACTTACAACGAAATCGAAATTGGCATCCTTGCATAGGCTGTCCCAACTGCTGTCCAGTACGGCGATTTGGACAGGATCCAATATAGCTACCATCTCCCTGCTTGAGTGGTCATACAAATGCGCATTATCCCTCACAATCTCAGCAAGTCTTGCTTCGAACTGGTTCACCCTGAAATTAACAGAGTGGGATGAAAGAGTCCATATTTTACAGATACCAAATATTTACAGATACCAGGTACTAACGTAATCATTCAAGTGGTATTGTTGACCAATTGCAGGCAGCGGTGTATCGGGGGGCATGTGGGAAAAGTGACTATTTCGACCCTGAGCACACTGCAGCGATAGAAGCCCAAAGCGGCAATTTGTTTGGGTCGCAAACCGGTCATTTTGTCTGTGCAAACACCATTTTCGATTTGGTTTTAAACATATCGGGGCACAAAAGTTGCTTTACTTAAGATTCAAGAGCTACTATTTGAGTGTAATTTGTTAGAAATGGCTTAGCCATCTGTCTATTAGTGAGTAAATGTGCGCTGTGAGAATATCTGTTTAGAGTTAGTTGACTGCTCCTGCAGTACTGTTGACTGCTCCTTGTAAAAGCAAATTTAGATTGTAGACCGCTCCCGGCTCAGAATCAGGGAAGATAACTCCCCTGATTGGTTCGGAGAATCCATCTTGTCTGTCAATCACAGGTGTGTGAAATGCAACACTTCTCAATGGCGGAAAACACAGGTTTTTTTGTTATTTAGATTCAAAATCTCTTCCGCTCTTTTCTGCTCTCTCTCTTTATAACGATTAAATCAGCAGCATTAAATGCGAGTTTTTATTCCTTTTAAGGAAAGATGAGAGGAATGCTATTTGACAATGCACTGCACACACCGCTCCACTAACCCTTTTCATGAGAAGGAATGTTGGTTGCTTGTATATAGTAGAAGTAATTGTCGTAACTAAGATAATTATCTTGTTGCTAGACCAGCAGCAAGCAGTTCAGCTCATGGAAAATACATTTGATTAGATTTATAAAGCATTTGTGTGGGATTAAGAATATGATGTGCACTATATCTTTCCAACGCGTTTGTGTGAACAAATGAAAGTTATAGCTCTCTGGATCATGCCTCGTTGTCATTGAGCATCAGCTCTCAATTTGTGCGCTAGTTTGCCCACAAATTGACAGTTTGGTAGCTCTGTTTAAAATCAATCCACTAATTCATATTTAAACATTTGGACAGACCAACTACACAATGCACAGTGTAATTGCAAAGCGACTTTACAATAATAGAAAGCTCTTTTGTTGTGAATTTCAGTCAATCTGAATGACCAATGTCTGCAAAAAATACACACATGAAATTATAGTATTTTTTAAATCTTTTTCTCTGACGGTCAATTGTTGTCTCTTTTTCAGATACATGGCTCCCGAGGTGCTGGACGACTCCATAAACATGAAACATTTTGAGTCCTTCAAGAGGGCCGACATCTACGCCATGGGCCTGGTCTTCTGGGAAATAGCCAGCCGATGCTCC
The DNA here is from genome assembly GCA_900303215.1 of Trachyrincus scabrus. NCBI lineage: Eukaryota > Metazoa > Chordata > Actinopteri > Gadiformes > Macrouridae > Trachyrincus > Trachyrincus scabrus. The sequence goes on along the minus strand of OMNO01021300.1, from coordinate 13,849 downwards.
ATGGGAGGTATGTAGGGAGAGGGTGGACCTTGGGGTATAAAGCATTCGATCCACGCATTAGATTAAACAAAGTAGTGGGGCATTCAGAAGGAATTGGGGTTTATGCGTTACCGGACCTGGAGATGAATTGAAGCATAGTTGGGAGTGCCTCAACAGATGAATGGATGAGAACACGCTATCAATGAGAGGACACTGTGCAGTCGGACCACATCTGTTGTGTCTTAGCAACCATGCCCATGCATCTGGATTATTTATTAACGTCACCGTGCTAATTAAGGTATTTCACTATCCTGAATTATTCATCATTTATTTTATATAACCTTTATTTAACCAGGTGAGTCTCATTGAGATTAAAAACGATTTTCCAATACCGACTGGTGCAAATGTGTAAACGAGTACTTGTCAAGCAAACCATAAACGATTGCACAAATATTGTAATTTAATCAGTAATCTTGTTTTGTAGTCATTATCACATAAATATATGTTGATAAACATTTTGGTAGTTTTGTAGCATGATTTATTAAATTGTCAAAAAGAAAGTCCACCGTTTCATAGTCATCCATTCTTGTTCAGACTGTAAAAATCGGTTTGTTCATGTTAGTGTCTGGCCTGGGTAGGTGGAGTTCCCCCCCCACGTTCAACAATGTGTTTTACAATAATGTCCGCCCGTCAGCAAACGGTAAGTGAAATGTATAGCAGCATACCGCTGCTGTGGTGGTGTATACAAAATCTCAATAGCAGCTGAAAGTGGCGTTTGTTTTTACCGTAGTTAAAAAAAGAGTCCCGTGTGTCTAGCAGTGTTACCTGCCGAGGAGACGGGGCCTCCAAGCGAAACCGTTGGGCAGCAGCACAATAGCCTAACTAAAGTGCAATTCCAACTGGATAAGTCTCATGTTTCGAAGGTTTCCCAATGGATATAACAAGTGTATCCCATTAGCTCTACAGCAGTAAAAAGCAGGTGAAAAAACTGCATGACCAGTGGATCTCCGTTGTGGGTGTAAACTGACTTCCAACATGTGTAAGTGGAAACAATCACGATCACCGTAGCGCCTACAAAACGAGTACATAAGTACTCTCTGAAATTTGGACCGTGTATTTGATTCCCCAATAGTGACCTGGCCTGGAAGCAGAACAAATCATCAAAATTTACAGACAAGGACACCATGAGACATTAACACTCACAATATTGAATAAAACATTAAAAGTTAAGTGAAATGACAATGATCCAGACTGTCCAGTTCCATGCTCCTTAAAATCGTCCACATGAAATAAAAGAAGTACATTTTAGCCTGGAGAAGGGGCAGAAGAACTATTACGCTTTCTTCCCTAATTATAACCTGACACCGGTCATCAAACAGGTCCTCTGTGGGAGGTTTAAAAGACATTCTGTGATCAATGATTTAGGGAGGATGGATAGAGATTCTCTTTTGTTAGAGAATACCATTCATTTGGATTTGTCTGCTTTTAGGACCAACTTTAGTTGTCGTAGACAGGCCTGAACTATATTAAAAGCTGACTGTAATAAGTAAAGGGCCTGCACAGCAGACCGTCATCAGCATATAGATGATACATGGCATTAGGAAGGTTGTCCCAGATGCCACTTACAATGAGAGTATACAATGAGAACAAAATCGGCCCAAGTACAGAGCCTTGGGGGACCCCCTTAGAAATAGACAAAAGGGAAGAGGTGGACCCAGCCATCTGGACACATTGGGTTCTAGCTGATAGATAGTTGGCAAACTGATCTACTGCTTGTCTAGGCAGGCCAATGCTCAGGAGCCTTTCAACTAAACACCATTGTCAATTAATTCCTTCTCAAAATATTTGCTTTATAATATCATTTAACTAAAAACAACACATCATATCAGGATATAACTTGTTATGACGGATAACTTGATATTTCATGGTTTCACCCCAGGCCACAAGATCGGCAATTTATCGTTATTCTCCGTGCTACAGCTTGTTTTTTTCCCGACAGGCATTCACGAAGACTACCAGCTACCCTACTATGACCTGGTCCAGTCTGACCCATCTGTGGAGGAGATGAGGAAGGTGGTGTGTGAGCAGAAGCTACGTCCCAACATTCCAAACCGCTGGCAGAGTTGTGAGGTATGAATACGTCTTTCTAATTATGTCTTCCAAGGTGATCTAACTAACTTCTAAAGTGATTTAATCAAATTGTATCCAAGTGCCAGTGTGTCTAGCGGTGTTAACTGCTTTAGCACCGTTTTTTGGAAGCTAGTCACTTAACCCCACCGGGACTTGGACTGCTTACCTAGGTGTCATCAACTGGGTTTCCCAGGCACCCCAGATTATGTAACCAGGTCACAGCGGTAACCAGGATACAATTGGGTTTCCCGTGTGCATGTAAACGATTCATAGTAGTTAATTACCAATTGTATTATTTGAATATACACTTTGAGCTGTGGGTTCCATGCATTTCCAATACAATACAGTGCTCAAACCTATTAAAATGAGCAAACCTATTTCCATAATTTCCCATCTGGGATTAATAAAATCTTTTTATTAAACACACAAATTCACTCTGACTCCCCAGAGAAAGTGAAAGCATTTTGCCTGAGGTAACAAAAACATTTTTCTTCCACTCGCAGACTCAGGACAGAACACAAACACAATGTGTGGGTGTAGATACAGAACTGGAAATATGCTTTTGGCTTCTGCTAAACACAATACATATAAAAGGTAGACATAACAATCAATATGGGGCATAGCCGATATCCTCCATACATTCTCTCTATGAGTACACAATACATAAACAAGCATCCTCACAAACAACAAATCACTTAAAAGTGCAACCTCTGCAATATCATTCTTACTTACATAAACCACAGGTAATCCACACCCTCCTTATGGATGTATTTAATTGCTCAGGCAGGTTATTGTGGTATAATAAAGATGTCTGTAATTTACTACACAAAGAGGGATTACTGCCTTCCAAAAGGTGGAATTATGAGCACTGTGCTCCTAAGTTGAAATGTTTAGGGGCACAGTCCACAAAAGTAGGGGCACAGCTAAATAAAATAGGTGCCGAATCAAAATAGAGGGATTAATAAGAGTTTATTTTACTCTTACAATAAAGAACAGATATATTTGGCTGCTCCCATTTCTATTTAAGTGATAAATGAACAATAGATGTAAACAAAATGAAATCATAACTCTCTGTACCAATGCCCATCATCATTCTCAAACAGATTTTTAAACAGAACCTCAAATCGCAACCCTACTTCTATTGGAATGTGTGAAGTGTGATATTGGCGGCTATTTCCTCGGTCCGTCGGCAAACCCAAAGCCATAGAGAGAGAGAGAGAGAGAGTTGCGTCATCTCCATTCACTCCATCAGGCAAATTATTTTAAAGCAATGGCGAATCATCACGGAGACACTCAAGTTCAGCAGCAGTGCCGCATAGGAGCCGGGTTAAGGTAAGTTAAACGTTTACTTATTATCACATTTTAATTCAGTCAGCAATGTATTTTACAGCATCTTAGATATTTTTTTTAAGTTGGTCGATTTTAACTAGCTAACGTATGGAAACGATAAAGCTAGGTTACAGGGAGCAAATCAATATGGTTTGTTACATTTCTATGTAATGTGCATTCGTACAGACAAATGCCTCTGAGCATGTGTTTGAGGGTAGCCTATTTGTTACTCAGACATTGTAGATGATTATTTTGTAGTCGGTTGGCGGTGAAATAAGGATGTCATGATTACACGATGTGATGATTTTGATACTGATCAGGATCAATCACATCGACGTAATAGAAGCATAACGAAGAGTTTTAGGCTGTGACACATTGTGTGATGCATGGCTGTTTATATGGATGGGACATAGTTTGAAGATAGTAGAAATAAGTACAAATAGACCTCCCCATTACTGTAATGGAGAAAATCCTCACATAGTTTGTTATTATAGTCTGTTGTGATTGTCAGATTGCTCCTGCTCAATTGCATCAACTATATTGGCCTTCTCTTTCAGCAGGGAAGCAATACATCCTGACTCCATTCTTTGAGCAGTCGCTGCATCCCCATGAAGGACAGCCAGCCATGACACAGTTCAAGGCTTGGTGGGGGCCGGATCCAAGGACAAGACAGATCAAAGAGCATAGACCAAGACATTGAAGCACTATTAATGTTTGAGTTTATTAAAGGTCCAATCATATGGTCAATATGTCCATTGCTTATTTTCTTACAGATTAAGAATAAAAATTTAGTTTTTACTGAATGTTCATGCCTAATAAACAATCAGAATTAACTTATGTAGGGTCAATACATGTCTTATCATCTGCATTGCAATCAGATTCGACTTTCAATACTGCCTAAAATCACTATGAATTAAACTTTTTAACTATTAACTATATTTTGGAGTACTTTGGAATGTTGTATTAGAATAGAATGGGATAGAATAGGTCTTTATTGTATAAGTCTGGATTTACTTGCATATGAGTGTACAGAACCCCAATACAAATCAGAGTGGTCATAGCATACATGATAGTTTATAGTGCTTGATTTGTAGTTAGGCCACGTCTATCTATAAGGGTACCATTGTCTGTGTTATGTTAATTGTATATTAATAGGGGAGACCATTCTGTCACTTTTTGTTTGCCAATGAAATAAATAAAGGCTTCTTTAGTCACTGAGTTAGCTCAGCCCTGAGAGTTCGAGTGACACTGCTTCTATATGTCTGTTACTAGTGCTGGGTGGTATGACCAAAAAATCATATCACGGTATGAATGAAAATGATGACTGTTACGGTTTACTCTGTAACTAGAGCGCATGTAGACTGCGTCGTATTTGGCACTCTACGTCCTGCCTATTATTTCCCCATTCATCGAACATCGAGTGGAAGATATCTAAAAAAGCGTCTACCACGATATGACTGCGTTTGTTGCTTGCTATAATCCAAAGTTGTCCGGGCGGTGAAACTGATTTTTTTTGCAAAAGTCTTCAAAATATTACTTTTAAGACGCGCTTGACTGCAAAACACAGGATATTTTCAACGTATGTGCCGAATGTGCGCATGCGCCGGAGTATTCACTCTTCTTCATCTGTTTCACCACCCGGACTACTTTGGATTATAGCAAGCAACAAACGCTTACTATACATGCGCTCTATTTATAGAGTAAGGTTACGGTATTCGTATATCACGGTATAACACTGCTAGAATGTGCTAGAATGCAGAATGCAGGGCAACTGCACAACTATTATTTTGTTTTACTGACAACGCTGGGTGCCTTTGCTTCATAAGGACAATCGTATGTCAATGTTTAAATGAGGGCAAAATATTTCAAAACATTCTACTTACTGATAACAGTCTGGTAATCAGGTAATCCAGTTACAATGTTTTTTTATATTTTTTGCCAATCCGTCATCGAGAATAGTGCGTGTGTTTTCTATTCGCATGCTCTTGAATAGCACTAGTGCTGCGGTGCAATTTAATTGAAACTTTGCACAATGTACCAACCACCTTTTTGTTTCCAGTGAGAGCACTCACACCAGTGCCGCCATACAGCTGCGCTATTTAACTTCCGGGCTTTTGTGTGCATTTGTTGAAGCAAGGTTGCTTGCTTCAGTATTTAGATGTTTGATAACCGTATGAGCAAACCCCCCTCAAGTCCACATAGTAGTCCACATAGTAGTACCAGCTTTTTCTTCTTTTTCTTTGTTTCGTGGCAAAATCCAACTTTATGCCATGTTGATGTCTACAGTAACAGTTGGCTGTTGTTATAGGGTTACCTAACGATAGCCTATGTTATTGTTTGCAGGTTTGTCCACATTAAGTCGTGCAATAATATGCATCCTCGAGTTCGACACAAAACTGCCTGGTTCTACTTCTTGCATTTGTAAAGGAAACCAACAAAACAGTGTGAACATAATTAAATAACTTATCGATAACTAATTGATGTTGAATGGGCATTCATTTG
>OMNO01021298.1:0-10490 GCA_900303215.1 Trachyrincus scabrus | reverse complement strand
TGAAGGAACAATGTTGAAATCAAACTCTTGCTTCTTTCAATCGACTCCCCCCAGAACTGTAAAGTTTGTGCGGTGCATTCCATGTGTGTGTGTCCAAAATGTGTTATGCTAACAAAAATGTGGCTGAACTTCATCATCAATGTGATAACAGAATCTGCTCTCTTAGCAGAAACACCCATAACCGCTCCAACCCCAGTGGTTTCTCAGTGCGAGGGAAAGGACGCGTTGTCCCGTTGCAAATGCATGCACGTTTGACATGTGTGCAATGATGTGGTTTACAATTGGCCAATTATTTGATACTCCACTGCCATCGCAATTCCTCCCCGACTCCCTCTCCCCTCCTCCTCGCAAGTCTCCTTCGTAAGCCCATTTTGTGCTGTCAGGACGATCGAGGCTGTGAGCAGTGACAGAACTATAGTGTGGAGTGTGTGTTGTTGGTGGCTGCTTTAAGCAGCCTCACCTGGTCTGAGTCAGACTGATTAGACTCTGGGACTGGGTGAGGCTGCACACCTGGGGGGCATTAGCAAATGAAGGCCCACAGGTTAAACCAGCCACCAGCAAACACTTGGGAGGAGCTCTAGCATGTACCAACTGCTCTGTTGTTCAGACTACCACAAACGGACAATAAACCGGTTTACTCATCAACTGCCTGTGTCCTGCTGTGGGAGAAGCCCGGGAAAGCCATAGGAGATGGCATGTGGCAGGGGGAAACTGCCACATCTGGCGCCCGAACAGGGACTTCTCCACTGAAGGTAGGACACAGAAGGGCTGCCCAGGGACGCACTGGAGCTACCAGCCGCGGCGATGGGCAGCCACCTCCCAGCACCAGCCTTTCCCCGACGGCAGTGACGGTCGGTGGTGGAGCCCAGCAGAGGACGGGGAGGCAGCGCAGCGACCGCTACGAGCAACCGTCTGTTGCTAGCCGCCCTTGGATACAAACCAAATTGTAGTTCACTTGGAAGTGGACCAAGACCCCTGTTTTCAAGTGGACTAGAGTTTGTTTGTTTGTTTGGTCCGCACCAGAGTTCGAATGAGCGTTCACACCACCCCAAAGGAACCGTACTATCGGGGGAAACGCTCCAGGGTTCAATTAAAACAGTTCAGGTGTGAAAGCACCCTTAGTACTTTGGCACTAAGCATTGGCTTTCAACGGGACATTTTCCAAATGTGGCCAGCCAAGAGAAAAGCTGATGGCTCAATTTAGTATGTTCTATTATAAGTACTCCTGTGTATTTTAGTAATTTAACTTAAGGGGGCTGAGTCAAGGCAGATCAAAAGTATGACAAATACAGCTACATTGTTTGTTTTTTTGATTTTTCAACTTTATTTTCATTGCGCATAAGCCATTGCGAGCAAGAGTACGGAGACAATGAAATGCAGTTTAGTTTGTAACAAGAACAAAATGCATGGTGCTGATTTTGTGTGTTGATGGAATTTTGTGTGGAAATGCAACTACTGTGCAATGTAAGGTAATATCAATGTGGAAATGCAACTACTGTGCTATGTAAGGTATTATGAATTTGGAAATGCAACTACTGTGAAATATAAGGTAATATGAATGTTTCACTAAGCTTAAACTCCTTTCTCTTATGCCAGGTACTTCAAGGTGTACAACAAGAAGTCTTGTACAATGGAGCCTAGTAAACACTATATGTCCAACGATGGGAATTATAATTGACAATACTCATTTCACCGCACAGCACAAATGCCGACTAGCTGTGGGGCGTACTATGTAATATGCCAAAATATTACATGCACATACCATGCCCACAACGATGGGACTTACAAGTTTTCATTATTAGCCATACTCATTTCACAGCACAAACACCTACTTGCTTAGCTGTGGGCCTTACAGTAGCCTACCTACTATTATTGCCACACTGTTGATCGAAATGACTTTGGCTTACTCAAAAAAACAAAACACCCGTAGACTCCATATGACTGCGTTTGTTGCTTTCTATAATCCAAAGCACTTGTAGTCCTGGCGGGTAAACAGATTATTTGCAAAAGTTAAAAAAATCCTACTGGTGCCGCATACGTGACAGCGACAGCTTAATTACCCAGCGAATTACCCTTTTCGCTCAGTGCACTCGCTTGTACCAACCATTGATAGTACTGACATTTCCTGACTTTTTAAGAACAAATGTAAATTAATGGAAGGTGAAATTGCTTGAAAATTGGTCTGTAAATTATAAGATTTTTATTTCATTATTTTTGGTTTTATACCACGACAGGTACCGGAACTGCGCAAATAGTGTAACTAATTACTAATTTTCAGTAACTTGCCCAACACTGGTTATGTCCACCTCATCTGCCACATCGTCAGACACGTGAGAATGCACCTTGACACACGTGATTCCATTTCCCATTCATGATTAGGGAAATGGTTAATAAGAGGTTTACGATTCCAGCCTCAGCCCCTTGTATCATATCACCTGTTACTATAAACTGGACATTGTTTTTTTTCTACTCTGCCTTCGTGTGCCTGCATTTGAGTCTTATCTTTTTTAAATGGCCGATTTTGTCCCCATCACTTTTTAAACTAATTTTAGACTCATTTGTTGAAAATGTTCTGAAAAATAACTTGCACCAAGAAATGTTAACTAACAAATGAGAGTTCTTTAAATAGGAACACATACAATGCAATGTTAATATACAAGAAACAAAAAAATAACGTAAGCTAAAAAAAATACCCCTAGCCTACTGATTCTAAAATTAGCAAAAAATGTGCCCTTTTGATGCGCTGTTATGCAATTTTTTTCTCACCGTAATGATCTACTCTGACCTCATACCAAAAATCACATATTTTGGAGACCGTTACATTTTTTTTTTCTTCATCTGAGCCATTATGTCCCCACCACTTTTCAACACATTCCTCCATAAGAGCAGCAAGGAGTATTTAATGGTTTTACAAAACATAAAACCTTGCATAACACCACATTTATACTGATATTGTGTCCAGCTTCTTCTTCTGTTATCTCTGCCCTGACATATTAAGCAAGGTCCTAATGTTCAGAAGTGAAACAATGATTGTATCTCATTAGCAGAAGCTTCTCAAACCTCTTATCAGACAGTCTGTTCCTTCTAGGGGTGAACACCAAACCTCCTAAACTAAAAAGCCCCTCCACAGGTGTGCTAGATGGGGTCAGAGTATTGTACTTCATGTAAATGTTTTTGCGAACTGGTTCAGAGTCTTAACCTCATCCCCCCCTGACCTCAAATAGTCCATTACTTCTTTTTCTGCCGAGTAGCTGTCCTCTGGCTCTGTCTCAGGAGCATTTATGCAACACTGCTGTCAGAAGTTCCCTCAGAAGCTCTCTCCTACCCTTACTATCTCAGCCATCGGAGTTTGAACTTCGGACAACTGGCAGCTGCAAGAAGTGCGTCTTTGCTATCCAATACACCAGCATAACGAGTCTGGATGGCCTGGAAAATACAATTTGATATTTATTAGTTGTATAATTACTTTTTAATTTGTCATTATCATTTTTATGTGGGTTGTTCACTGTAGACCTAGACCATCCTTCCTCCCAGAGGATCAATATCATAGATTTATTTTGTTTTAGGCCATTTATTGACCCCTTTATTTGTTTTAATCTTCTGTTGCTGTGATGATGAATATCACTATTTTTACTATTATTGTTTTGATAATTGTACTGTTTTAAAAACAAATATTACAATAAGATCTACTCCCTCTGTTCATGTATGGTGAAATGCAACACATCTGCCCAACTAAATTTGCAAAAAGATAAGAGGTTTAGGAATATAGGCATACCTTCACAATGAGAGCTGGAAGGCCAGCTATCATCCTTGAAAGGGTGTCTGTTGCAAGTTGGTGAACAATGACACAAGCCTGATTGTCTGACTTCTGTATTCATTCATGTCACGCAAAAACCCAGACAGATACACACAGCTGTGGCTCTTCTGGTGACTAACTGCCATACACAATTTAACCACAGGGTGAAGAAGTTGACTAAGCAGTTAGAACAAGACACCCTGTAACATCTCCCTAGGGAACGTGAGCTGGGTTTAGACCATCGTGAGACAGGTTAGTTTTACCCTCCTGATGATGTGTTATTGCAATTGTAAGATCAGAAGTAAAAGTACCACTTTTTCCCCTGTGTGTTCACTGCTCCTATGCTCATTGACCTATAGATCTGGCCCTGATTGTCATCGTCATCTTGGTCCTCCAGAGTTGGGTGTCCATGGCATTTAGCTGATGTGCATTTTCTTCTCATGCACACCTTAGCGAAGTGATTAGCACTGGTCTCGCCCACGCCTGTGTCCACAATATCCATTGCATTCGCCTGAGCCTCTCATGCTCCGGGCAGCTTTGCTAGTTGACTCAAATGACCTGCTGGTAGGCCGCCATCTTTGCAGGCTTTCCCCGGGCCTAGAGCTGTCCAGTGCCATAGCTTGTGATTTATTGTCCATAACCTCGGCGGAATGGCAAATCTCAACTGCAGATATCAATGTGAGCTCTTTTTCCCAAAGCAGACAGCGTCTAGCACCCTCATCAGTTATACCAAGGACAAGCTTACCTCTTATGAGTTGGTCTCTTAAGTCCCTGTATTCAGGGCCGCCCCTCCCTAAACGCAGAACATGCGCTGTGCGTAGGGCCTCACATTCCATGGGGGGCCACATTCGCATGCTCCACTTTGCGAAGAGGGGTTTTCTGCAATGAATGCAACAAAGACTAAATCGCGGAATAGACTGGACATAAGGGACACACTCCGGGTGTCGCTGTCTCCTTCCACCCACCCCCCTTAAATAATAAAAACTGCTAGACAAATAAAACTGAGTTTGTGAGTAGGAAATATATTTGTAAAAGTACCTAGCTAGTACTAACTATGTGTCTAGGTATCTCTCCTGTAAGTGCAAGACAGGAGCAGCTTGACACCTTATAATGTACAAGACTGTGTATAATGCTGTGGTAAAGTAGTACATAAATTCCCAGGATAGATAGTAGACATATTAAAGTCATACACTAAGTGACATTTCCTGGTTTTAAACGAGCATACAGAGGCTCATATTTTGACACACATGTAGAGAAGACTAAGCCCTTCCTGGTCTCTCCTCGAGGCAGGCTGCCTTCATCTCACATGTAGAGAAGACTAAGCCCTTCCTGGTCTCTCCTCGAGGCAGGCTGCCTTCATCTCACAATACTAAGAGCTGGGAGTGGTCAGCAGCAGCAGTGTTATTATGACAGATGGCATACAGATCAAGCATCACTTTAGCCGATGCTTCTGTGGCTTTGTGGCTTGTGTGCATGATAGAGCATGGCAATACACAACAATGTATGACTGGAATTCACTGCCCACATAATGCCCGTGCACTTACCTGTCTCTCGGCCAACTGTTTATGTGTGAAATTACATGCACAGGAATATCCAGGCAAAACAACAATCTGAGGAGTTTAGAGAATTGAAGCTGCACACCTTTTTACACAGGACTTTTGTTTTTTACATAGAAATTGCTGTGTTCATAAGGTAAAGTTTATGGAGCCCTAACTAGAAGCATTACAGGGACACATAACCCCTGCTAGAAGTGCTTCAAGGTTATTTCTCTTCTAGAGGTAACTACACAAAACCATTGACTAGCAATGGATGAGTGCAAGGAGTGCAGCTTTCATGTCAATCCAAAGAATGAATGTCAACATCATTAAAACACATTACAAATACTCACACAAGAATACAACAACAAAAAAGAAAAAGAACACGTTTGAAGACATTAACTTATGAAAGCAGAAATGAAAGCAGAAAATGTCAAAATTAGTCACATAAGTCTGCACAGATAGGATAAGGCATGGTTACGGCAGACATACAAAGACAACAGACACCTAGTAAAGATAGACAAACCAGTGAAAAATAACACACTGAATAAAAACCCACTGAATAACTAAAACACTACAAAGAATACCTTATCTATGGTGCAAACATCAATGTTAGATAGAGGATGGTTCAATAGTTACAATAGAGGATGGCTTTAAATAAATCCACACAAAACACAATGCAAAAATAGCTAGACTACTACAGAATATGAAAAAAATATTTTTGCTTCCTAATGAGAGGAATTGCAATTCATATTTTAGTTCCTACCTCTGGATTCCCTGGAAAGTGCTGCTGGCCATATCAACAATGCCCCCTGTTGGCCTGGCAACGACGCCAACCAGACCCTTCCCGATGCCTTTGAAGAAGCCAGCAGCACCCTCCTTCATAGCCCCTACAAACATGGTAAAATAAGTTATTCTTAGGACATTTTAGTACATTGTGCTATTTTATATTCTGACAGTATTATATATTCTGAATGACAGAGTTCCTTTTTTGTTAATCAACCTGAATCATTTTAAATAATCAAAATAAACATGACTGGAGCTTATTTTGGTCATCCAAAAAAAAAGCAAGAAGTGAAAGTAGTTTTAGTTTAATTTAATTATTTTGGAATTATATATCTATCGCGCGCATGCGCAGGTACCAACAAAGTAATCTGTGACCTGGGTGACGTCCCAAGCGTCAAAGGCTTATACACCAAGCACTCTTTCCTTATCTTCTCGCAGTACATACATGTTGTAAGGTTGTACCTTGGGTCAGCAGTTAGCTCAATTGTTAGCTTAGCTGTTGGAATCGAGTAGTCTCGTAGTCAGTTGATTGGAGCTACAGTAACTCATCCTCAAGCGACTGCGATTTGCCCCTTCAGCCTGCTCTTAGTGGAAATAACTGGTTATGTACCGGATGGCAGACTTCAGCTAAAGGTAAGTAGATGTGTTTACCATAATAATGCACTCCAACGAAACAGCAGCTTGCTGGCCCATCTTGTTGGCCCAGTCGCCCTGGTGTAGGCCAATCATCCCAGAACCTTAGCGATGCCTCACTACAGGCTTTTGCGCTCGCTACAGGCTTTTGCGTACATGTTAATGGAGCTGGGCAGACTGATGTCCATGCTCATGTTGGGGACATACTACAGGATAATCTGGGCAATTTGGCCCCTTCCGACAATCTGGGGAAAAACCTTGGTCAGGGCCCAGAGCCACTGTTAGCTTCCTGTGACCCGGCAGCAGTTGAGATCATACTGAACGCTAGAGCACCATCCACAAAGGTGCTCTACTCCAATAGGTGGACGTTTTTTGCCAGTTCAAATCACAGGGGAAAGAACCGGATCGGTGCGATACTGGTTGAGGTTCTTGCAATCAAGGCTTGAGGCTGGTCTTGTCAGCCTGTACAATCAAGATGTATCTGACTGCCATCTCGGCCAGTTACATCAAAGTGGATAATAAGGCCATTGCGTCACACAGCCGTGTTAGTCACTTCCTGAAGGGAGTTCAGCGATTGCTTGGCAGCATTTGAGCCTCCTTCACGGGAGAGCAAGCAGGAGACAGCCCCAGACCTATTGTGCCCTGTCCAGGCCCTGAGGTCCTATGTTGAGAGGACTGCTGTGTTTCAGCAGTCTAATGCATTGTTTGTTTGCCACCCAGGAGTTACTAAAGGTTGCACGTTGTCCAAGCAGAGGCTTACTAACTGGATTGTTGAAGCTATTGTCTAAGCTTATAGGTACTGCAGACTACCCATACCTCTCGATCCCACAGGCCTCTTAAGGGCTTTTGACCTCATAAGTCATCCAGGTTCTAATGCACCACCTCTGATGGTCAGAAATAATGAAATAGAACAAGAGTTACAAATGTAACTATGGTTCTATGAATTCTGCATGACCGCCGGAGTTGGCCGTCAATCGGAATCTTAGAGAGAATATTCATAATGCCAAGCTCACACTACAGGACTTTTGCCCTGATTTTAACATCAAAGACTACTATAATCTGTGAAAATCTGAAAAAAATCCTGGTTCCGTCGGCTGGAACGGTCCTCTGATGTGAGGTGGTCAAAGACGCTATTATTTCTGTCCCAAACCAGTCTGGACCTCTTCAGGTGATCCCAGAAAAAATAAAGATGGACAAGATGTAGCCGATTACAATTAATTTAACTCTGACTCACGGTATAGTAGCCACACGCCCATAGTCTTGGCAACTGTCTGCAAAGACACACCTGTCGAAACAGCTGTCCTGTAGAAATCTTGAGATGTGAGACCCCCAGGTAATTCGGTTTGTCATTTGTCATTTGTGAGATCAGCTGTCGTTTGACAGCTGGTCTCCTGAGCAGCTCTGTGAGCTTGGCATAAGGAAAGAGTGCTAGGTGTACGTGCCTTACGCTTGGGGCGAGTGGCATACGTCAGCAAGATCACAGATGATTTTGTTGGTATAGGTACTCAACCTGCGCATGTGCGTGATGGATATCCAGGTGCTAATGCACTGCCTCTTGTTTGTTATACATCCTGAAACCCCTGTGTTTATGAGGGTACAAACTGGTGTGAAATGTCAGGACAATGTGACATCCAGTGAAAAAAAGATTTCAAGAGTTAAAGAATTGTTTAGTGAATGTACTGCTGAAACCTACCCTCCACCGGTTTAGTAACGATGCCCGTCACTCCTCCTACCACCCCCTGTGGAGAGAGGAGAGAATCAACATGTTACCATGTTGATTACCATGTTGATGTACTTTAGATGTTACGATTAACATCTAAAGTGATGAAAACTGATGGCAGACAAGCTCAAATCTGTGTGAATGGGGTGTTTCACTTTCTTTAGCTTCAAATTTGTTTAGACCAATCATGTTCCTGGGGGCGGGGATCTGTAGGTGCGTGTTACACAGAAACAAACACAGCGGCAATGTTCCCATTAGTGATCTCACGATCAGTTTCTTTGTCATGTCCCGCATATGCAGCTCGTATGGCCTTGCCATTAAGGAACTGTACTTGTTCTTCCATAATTGCTAACAAAGGACTGATAACTAAAATGATAGCATCGTCTTCCCCTGTTGAATCCCTCCTTGGATCCGAGCCTATAAAGGAGGTAATGGCATCAATGTTGCGGGATGTTATTAACGAGTCAATTCGTAAATAGCTTACAAAGGAGGTAATGGCATCAATGTTGAGGTATGTTATTAACGAGTCCAGTCGTAAATAGCTTGTAAAGAAAGTAATGGCATCAATGTTGAGGGATGTTATTAATGAGTCCATTCGTAAATAGTGGGAGTGTTGTAGGAAAGTCATCCTCTTGATGGGCTACCTTCAGAAAGCCCTTGCCGCCCTTTGCCAGGCTCTCGCCAAAGTCTTTGGGCGGCCGGTTCATCTCCTCCCTGCGTTTCTGCTGGTACTCCTTATCCATAGTGATAGCTGCCAAGCCTTTCCCCACTGAGCCTGTGATCCTGGACACCATGCCAGCAGCACCCCCTAGTGGGAGGAAGACAGGATGGTTCCATTATTAAGGTTTAAAAAACAAACATCATATTTGAATATTACAATAGAGATATTATAAAGATTAGAATATTAATATTTGAATATTATGAATATCAACATCTTCAAATACCCTCTGTTCGTGAGGTTAACCTCTTCATCACTAGGCCTCTGGCTCAGGTTTTTTCCAAAAATAACATACCCAAAGTGAATAGAGTATATCTCCACGACTACAAGGGCTATAATATGTAAGAAAGATGACACCTGTGAGATTGTTGTGCAAGTGAAATAATCAATGTTGATGCTACTGGGTCAGAGTGAATATAGCTAGAACGCTAATATAATACACATAATACATAGCTCCCTTCTGTCTGATTATGCACGGTATTCACATCCGATCATTCAACCTCAAAGAATGACAAAACCCCTATCGATAAAAAGAATGTAGAAGTGTTTGACTGAATAAAAATGTTAAATACACGTGAATGATGCGTTTCAGTATATAGAACAAATGCAGCATCAATTTAGCAGAACAGCAAAAATGCACTACTGAGTACCGACGGAGAGAATCATTTTGACCAGCGCGAGTGGGTGTGTGTATCATCCCTGCCTGTTGCGCAATAAGCGCTCCGCAATAAAGCGATCTAAAGCGGGGAGCAAAAGGCAGACTCAGCGGTCCAGACTGTGGGTCTAGCAGTGTTAACTGCTGTAACATGACTGTTGATCGCCTCTTTTTGCCCCGCTTTAATGCCATTGTTTCAGCGTTTCAGTTAACACCGCTAGACTTGGACCGCGGATTGTCCCATTCGTTCCCTGCTTAACATACACAGCCCGCTTTTTTTTTTTTAACGTTGTGGAGGGTTCCCCCCTTCAACGTTTTTAGTTGTACATCTCTCATTAGATCCATAACATAATACAACAATAACAATCATAATTTTCTCTTACTCATGGCCTATGTAAGCCTAATGCAATTAATGTAGACCAGGGATGCCCAATACGTCGATCGCGATCGACCGGTCGATCGCGAAGGCAGAGCGGGTCGATCGCGAGACATTCCCAAAAAAAAAAAATATATATATATATAATAAATATATATAATATATATATAATATATAATATATATAATATATATACACTCATGTACCTTTCCGCGAGACATCGCGGCGACGCAAGGAGTCAAAACTTTCCGTACGTAAATGCAATCGCCCG
>OMNO01021297.1:0-14867 GCA_900303215.1 Trachyrincus scabrus | reverse complement strand
TCCTTGGTTATTGTCTCTCTCTCTCTTACCCACTCCCTCTCATTTATCTATTTCTCCCCTTCTCTCTATCTCTCTCTGTCTCTCTCTCTCTCTCTCTCTCTCTCTCTCCCTCACACTTTCTCACACTCGTTCCCTCGCTATCTCCCTCGCTATCTCTCTCTGTCTACCCCTGTGGAAGGACTGGCTCTTGTTTTTGTATTGCGGTGCGGTACAGATTTGGGTGGGATGGGGGGCAGATACTGCTATCTTTAGCCTTAGGTTTTCTGCATTTCTAATGAGGCCACTGCAGGTAGATCAGTGGCCAGTAACAGTCTGGTGCAGCCAGAGTTTTACTTTTAATGGCTGCGTCCATTTATTTGATTATATCTGCTTGCTCTGCATTGAACCTACTTTTACAGCCCGTATGGGGATGGGATGGTAGAGGATGCTGCATTATTGCGACATGGCCAGCGCACAGATTTTGTCCAGGGACGCCATCTGGCGGTGAAGATGAGTCATACAGCGTCAAATGATGTGATCCGCTACAACAGCATAACCTTTGTTCAAACTTATTTGTAACTTTTTTCACTGCTGCCATTTTGTATTCACCCACCCACGGCTCAATCAAGCCACAGATTTATTTTCAATGTGTTCTGTTGAGAAAAGAAAAGGGCTGTGCCAATATGGAGTAAAATGTAGCTATCAATGATATAGAGTGCACTAGATACATTAATTCGTTCATTGGTTCCTAATACAACCAGAACAAAGTATCTTACCTGGAAATGTTAATGGCCCTTTTTGCAAAAATGAATGAATAATAATAATGATGAATGTCAATCGAATTGGATGGGCTATGTGTGGAGTGGGGACACATTTGGTCATATA
This sequence comes from Trachyrincus scabrus, assembly GCA_900303215.1. Taxonomy (NCBI): domain Eukaryota; kingdom Metazoa; phylum Chordata; class Actinopteri; order Gadiformes; family Macrouridae; genus Trachyrincus; species Trachyrincus scabrus. The sequence goes on along the minus strand of OMNO01021297.1, from coordinate 14,003 downwards.
ACCGGATTTCCCTTGCAATCAGTGGTTGAAGAAGTACTTCTAATCCGTGTGTGACTGTGTGTTTCATATAGAAGAGTACGATTGCTTTGTGTGGATTGTTCATGGTATGGCCCTGTATTTTGTTAGGTTCATTGAGTTATGATATATTTCTATAATTGTTGAGGTCATTTCCTGTAACAGAGGCAGCCATTGAAGCTGAGGGATCAATACGGTGGATCAATTTTCTCGCTCCTCGCTTTTATTCCTCTAACCTCTCCTCCTTCCCTTCAGTCATTCATCCTCAACTCTCTTTCTCTCTCTAGTTTTCTATATTACGACCGAGGAACTTCCAACGTAGTCGATGTATTTGCTATTTTTAAATGAGAAAACACTCAATACAGTGTTTATAGGTAATGCGAAGTCTGTTTGGGGTGTAATAGCGCCCCCTATTGGCACAAAGTATGCTACTAAACATCCGCCCTAAAATGTAGGAAAAAAGGAAAATAAGAGAAAAAGTGGTATGCCTATGAGGGCAAAACAGGAGAAATCAGGAAACATGTTAATAAACAATATGATTAATACACTAGAGTGACTCAAAGTACATATTACATAATACATATTAACTCGCATATTGCACAGATACACAGTTCAACGTATTCATTTATTAATAAATACATAGGTGACGCCCCTCCCACTTATCTGCCGTGCTGCTGTGGGAGGGTCATCAGATTAATGTGGCACACCTGGGCCATAGTCTATATAGGTTGGCCAGATCATAACTAACACTCTCTCTTGCTGCAGGGCTGGCTCCACTACCATTTTGTGTTTGTTGTTTTCTGGGTACATCTTGTGACGCTACACCATTTTAACACACATCCTTACATTACAGTCATTAATGATGTTACCGACTTACACCCCTCATTGGGTCCTTCTTATTTTGGTTATTTATTAAATTCCTCTAATTTATCAGTTTCTTCATGTTTGGTCTCTCTTTTTGTTATGAGCCAAGGTCATAACAAATGGGGGCTCATCAAAGTAGCGACTGCCTACACTTGAACGGACTGCTGACGGGGGTTCTTGTGTTCGGGTGAGTAGCTTGCTTGGCAATGGGGGAGGCGATTGCCAATAGCAATTGTTCCAAGGGTAGCTAGTTGGTCCTGTGGCTTGGATGGGTGGACGCATCCAAGGAAGCTCTTGCAAGCGCCAATCGCTGGTCTTGTCAATCTTGCTTGGGGGGAGTCGTGGGAAGTGAAGAGGTTGTGACTTTGCACGACTCTCCGTGTTTAAAGATCCCTGTTCAGGCTCTCTGGGTAGGGAGCAGGGACTTTAGTTGCTAGATAGGAGATTTTGGGAAATGTGCTCTGCCCTGCTTGTGGCGTAAATCGTCTTGTCCAGTGGCTGGGTGTATATTCACCTGAGCACCTGAGCAGGTTTTCACATGATACAACACTGTACATTGTTATAGTTTACATCATCACATATGCAATAACTGGTTTCTCCTCTGCCTCGTCACCACCTTCATGGCTTTGTTGTTGTTGGGTTGGCTGTTTTTCCTGCCATTGGGCATTGGTATATTGCTAGGGTTTGGTAGCGCATTGGTCCCTGAAATTACCTGTTTGGCCACATCCCCAGCATTGCTCGTTTGATTGGGCATAGTCTTTTCCACGGCCTCCTCTTCTCATCATTCTGTCCTTCCCCGGCTCTCCATTGCCAGTGCCGCTGTTCAGGATGTGGGTTCCCAATAGGCATTTGTCAAGGTCGGGGAGGCTACCGGTGTTGCTGTAGGTATTGCAGTTGTTGTGGTGGCTCAATTTGTTGAGGTGCCATTTCTGCTGGGATTTGGGTGATTACTGCTGTTTATTGGTGGTGCTTCTCGTTGTAGATCCTTTTCTTCCAGGACAGCGAGTTGTTTCTTTATTAGGTTAATACTTATCCTGTCTTTTGGTCTTCCCATGTTTTCGAATCCAATCCTACCACGTCTCTGGTTTCCATTGTACGGGTGTGGGCAAAACTCTTCGCACAAGGTGGGCAAACATGAGTACTGTGGCTACTGATGTGTTCCATGGTTCTTAGGTCTGCTGCTGCCATTCTTCTTGCTTCTTGGTTATGAACGTGTCCACATCCTGGTTGTCAGCGACTGTGGTTTGTCAGTCAGGTCATATCCAGTTGCGTCGGAAAGATTTCTCTTAGCACTTGCCATACGGCTGGTCTGAAGGCCGTATGGGTTCCGATATTTGTCCTTGGGAGCCCGGATTGTTGCATAATGGTTTCTTTGGTGTTTTTTACGTTCCTTATGTCTTACGTCCCACTCTTTGGTTGATGCTGGTGCCTTATAACGATTAGTTGGCTTTCTTGCTCGCCGTGATTATGGGATTGATTCCTGTTCCAGCATTGTCAGTGCCTTTTCTGCTTCTTTTGTGCATTGGCTGATGTCTCATAGTACTTCTGGTGTCTTGGTTTTAGTCTTCCAAGTCTGTACTTTTTAATAGTTGTTTTGTGCTTCGATGGCTGTTAGAGAGGGTAACCAGTGCCACCACTTAAAGTGTTGCCTTCTTGGCTGCTGTCATCTGTCAGAGTATACAGGCCTTGTTTTCTTCGTACGATTCCTTGTACTTCTTTCCATTGAGACGGAGGGGTATTGATGGCCATAAGGGGTCAGGGAATCCTTTTTCCATGCCTGTGCATCCTGGCTGAATTGGGTCAAGTCTGTCTGATATGTTAGTGTGGGTGGACCGGTTGTTTGGTATGGTTGTAATACTGTTTGCCTTGTAGGTCTCTTCCAGCATAGTTAACCTGTTCTTGATGTAGTCCTGGGTGTTCCTCTTCTACCACCATTTGATGTGCATGGTTTTTCACAGAATCCAAGGTTGGGTATATGACAGATGCTTTTGGAGGGGTAGGGATGGGGCACGTGGGAAACGTGGTGGTGGTGTGGTCATCCTTGTCGTTTGGGACAGTCTTTGTATCGTTCATCTGGAACATCTTTTGTTTCCATCTTTTCTCAGCTTGTGCCATCCATTGTGAGATGCATTGGTGATGTGCGGCTTGTCCAATCTTGAATATATTTGATTCGCGGGCTGCCACTAACACTTCAATGCAAGCGTAGGTGTTTGTCGTCCCATGAGCCCTCTTGTGGCCATGGTGTACGGGATTTCTTGGTCCAGTTTATCCATCTCTTGTGACAGGTCTTGATGGATTTACCATGTATTGATATCATGCATGACAGTGGTGTGGTCAGGGTGGGGGTTCCCATATGTTGGCCATTTTTGAAGGTCTGTCTTGTTTATTTCTCATATACAACAGTATTAAAAAACACATGACAAGGGTGGTCCTATTGGAGGCCTTCCAATCATTACCTATTCTCTAGGTTATACAATACAAAAAGGTGCAACCCCCGTATTGCCTATTGGGTTACCGTTATTTGACAAAGCCAATCACAAACTACCTATTCCCTCTCTAGGTTGAACAGGCGGGATGTGATACCTGGGTGAGATTGGCACAGAGACCAGTTGGTCTGTGGAGGAGCTGTAGTTTGACTGTAACATGAAAGAAGGGCCATTTAATGCTAATCCCAACCCCTCATTTGCTTCCTGATGAACTCCTCAGGAACAGTAAGGGGCTTCCGATCGCATCTTGACTTTTTTTGTAAAGCGTGATGTTTCTGCCTCTTGTAAACAATGTCATACCTGCCAGGTTACAGGAAAATCATACCAGAAAATTAAGGTTGCTCCATTGCATCCAGTCAGTGGTTGTAGTGCCATTCCAGCATTTTTTTCTGTTAGGCATACAGGAAGTGGCACAAGAGTACTGGGTTTACTCTAAATGAGCTGAGTTGTGGTTGAATACTCAAAAAATTACATCATATGTCTTTTCCTAACCACTTTTCCTTGACCTTTATGGAAACTGTCGTGAGGTCAAGGAAAGATGTGAAGGAGAATTTATAAGGACTTAGGAAAAGACAACCGCGGTGCTAAGAGAATCCGACTGCACTTACACTAGGCTACATCATTATGTGAGGGTGGGTGTTATGGACCTAGGTCTGCCATGGTGAAACTGCAATGTACCGAAAATGAACTACTAAATAGTTTGTTTTTGTGAACGGCCGAATGGTGAGTCGCTTTAAATGTTGCTGCCGCATGGAATTGTGGGATGGCATCATCTCTCCTTTCGTAAAGGATGGTCCAGTGTACCCTTTGCTAGATAGGAAGCAGTGAAGCACCTTTCCTTAGCATTTAGAGAATTCGACCAGCGCTTATCATGGCTGCCACTTAGATATTTCCAGGTCATTCACTCAGTTAGGAACCTTCCTAAGCAAAAAAGACTATTCGACCGCAACCCTGGTCTTTGGACATTTTTTACAAGGTCCTTTGACTGTAATTGGTGATCAGTGGAATACCATTGATCCTCCCAATAATGTAGTAGTTTATGTAAATCATTTCAGTCTTCGGTTGTACCGTGCATGTGTTAGGGCGAGGGAAAACCTTGCTCAATCTCAGAAGAAAATTAAGAATTTGTATGATTGTCATGCTGAAAAATATAAATTTCAGCCTGGTGATGGGGCCTTGGCACTACTGCCCATGGTGTGAGGCCCCTTCAAGCATGTTTTAGTGGTGCCGATCACGTTAAATGTGTTCGAGTGCAACTATCTAATACAGACTCTTGATAGAAGAAAACGGGTGCAGGCTCATGTGACTCTATTAATGCCGTACTATTTTTGTTCCCAGACACTTGAACGGTCCGGATTAATGGTCCGTGTTTGGCAGGTCAGTCTGCCTGTCCTCGGACAGTGGGGTGGACTTCCAGCTGCCATCAAATTGTGTTTTTCAAAGGCAGTTAAATAACTCAGAACAGCTTAAAGAAGTGGGGGCTTTGTTTACTCATTTAAGTGACAAGCAACACTCAGATATGACTCATCTGATTTACTCTCACTGTTCAGTTTCCAGATACTCCGTCACGTACCAATGTAATCCAACACGATATACTGTAGATGTCGGTGATGCATTGTCAATTAAACAGCATTTTTATCTGGTGCTTGTCTGCTTGTCTGCAAACTGTTGGAAAACTGCATAGCCCTACCATCACCTGGGTCATCACCCTGTATCTTGGTAAACAAGCCTGATGGTACTTTTAGGTTTTGTACAGATTTTAGGAAGGTCAATGCAATAACTAAACCTGACTGTCATCCCCTGCCTCGTATGGAGGACTGTGTAGACCAACTGGGGGGTGCAGCTTATGTAAGCAACTTGGACCTTTTTAAAAAGGATACTGGCATGTCCCAATGACTGTCACCTATTTAGGCAGAGTGGTAGGTCGTGGGGAAGTCCGTCCTGTACAATTCCCTGTACCGCAGTCCAGGAGGGTTAATTAGGTTTCTGGGTATGGCTGGCTTTTAAGCGCACATTCTGTCGTAACTTTTCTACTGTAGTTTCCCCTTTGACCACATTGCTTGGGAAGCATACAGCCTTTACCGGGACCCCTTGCTGTCGGCATGCCTTTGAAACCGTTAAAACATTGTTGAGTAGTGCCCCAGTCTTGGCGGCGCCGCAACTTGAACAGCTGGGATAGACCAACCAGTGGCCTACTTCTCACGCAAGTTTAACTCATACCAGGTTAACTATTCTATGATTTGAAAAGGAAGCCTTGGCCTTTGTTTGGTCTCCAATATTTTGATGTCTACTTGGGCTCAAGTGGCATCCCAATCTCTGTAGACACTGATCATAATTTCTTTTGTTTTTTTCGGTCCTTACAGAACCCAAAGCAGTGGCTGATGAGGTGGGCCTTGTTTCTACAGCCATACACCCTTGACATTCATCATATCAAGGGAAAATAACCTGTTGGCTGCCCTGTACCGAGCACCTGTCCCATTTAAAAAAAAAAGGGGGGGGGGTGTAAAGTTAATTGTGTTAACACTTTTTTTTTGTTATGGGCCCAGAGCCAAGGTCACAACACAGAAATCTGTCTATCCTTCTAAAAATCAACCTGATATTGACCAACAAGAATTATTGTTTGCTAATAGGCCTACATGTATTTTTTGTTTATATAAAGTATATACTGATGTACACAAAAGGGTAGTGGTTTAAGGTTCTACATTTTAATAGAACATAGGCCTACAACGCTACATGTTAAGGACAGTTGACGTGGAATGATTTATACACTGAGCATGACTCTTATCCTATAATAGTCATGCTCATAATGTTCATTTATAGTTTGTCTTTATTTTAACTGAATTCCCTATAAGTCGCTTTGGATAAAACCAACCGCCAAATGATTAAAATGGTGATAGTAACTCCTCCAGACATAAAAGGACAGGACATAAAACATTTTATTTCAGTACATTTTACAAATAGTAACTACGTTAATATGCATAAAGTCTATATTTACAGTCAGTAATGAGGAAAAAAAGTGCTCTAAAATTCATGCTACAGTTTCATGCTGAAAGCCCATACTTGTGCCTATACATTTTTTTTTTCTTTATGCAAAGATCTACATTCATTGCAACATGAACATGTGTGTTGAAAGACTATTCTAGGGGGGACTCGTGGGGTCAGCACCTTCATAAGGAAATGCTTTGTCTCAAAGTGAAGGCTGACAAGCTACACAATTCAACGTCACCTTTACAACAACATTGTCCTCAAGAACTCCGACTACGAATGAGTATTTAACAAAATGCAACTCCAATTTTTCATGGCCATGACATGTCAACCAATTGATTTTTCTGATGCTAATATGCTAACAGTGCAATGCACCTATTCGCATGACGCATCTTATTTACTAGTGTTGTCAACTGAACTATAAACTAATGATTCAATCATGTAACTATAATTAATTATTTAATTAACAACGCTCCCATGTGGGTTAAGAAATTACAGACTTTTGACAGTTGGTGCTACTTTTTTTTTAAGTGTACAAATGTCATGAACCTTTATCAACAAACTCTACTCACAACACAAAGTCCAGAGTGGATTCTCAAAGCAAGATCTGTTCTCATCTTGTGAGGATTGTGGACCATAGATGAACGAGTAGAGGGCGATACAGACATGAAGAGCTCATATCAAATCAAAGCTCGCAACCATGGCAACGACAAGAGTAATAAAAAAAATAAGGTTACCCTCCACATAAACAGAAGCCAGTTAACTTAACATAAATGTAAATGTACATTAAAAAAAGACACCATTCCGGTGTATTTATGGGCGGTGGGGTACAGTAGCAGCTGTGGAATGTGATGCACACACACACACAAAGAATAAGGCAGGACAAATTAATTCATGAATACACAAATAAATAAATGAATGAATCAGGTTTAGCGGAGTGAGTTGGTAGGCATGCAGTCACACTGTGCCCTCCTCTCCGCCCTCAGAACCAACGTCTCTGTCTGGTCGGGGAGAGAAAAAAAAGGAAATAAATTAAATGAGAACAGGGTCATCTCCAAGTCTTTGAAAGAAAAATCCAGAGAGATGTAATCTTCATGTCACATAATCCATATATTGCCTGGCTTTTCTGAGAAATATTCACAATAGCATGAACAAATGAGAAAACAGATTAACACATACTGAGTGGAAAAGCAACCTACTGTTGATATGTATTTCTTACCCTGGCATCGAGGTTGAAAGCAGTCTTTTTTAGGTCTTGCAGTGCTCTCTGCATAAACTCAAATGCATGGCAATCCACACATGGACGACCTGCAGAATGGGACCCAAGCAGATTAAAACAACTAAAAACACAGAGACTCACGAGATGCTTTGCATGATGATAGTGGGCCTGCTACACTTGCTTATTAGTGAGCCTAGTGAGCAACTCCATGGACGTACACCTGTCAAATAGGGATCGGTGTTGCAACCCATCTAATGAGCAACCTAGCCTGTATGTCACAGATCACAATTTCATTTTGACAACATAACGACGAAAGGAATAGCATGAATATGTATAGAAATGTAGAATAGACGTAATGTGTATACGTTGTAGGCTATACATCCACGTACTTTCGGCAGGGATGACGGTCCCCGTCACCTGCTCAGCATCAGTTGCCCCATAACAGAGAAGCTGGGCCGCCAGGAGAATCACCACTGTCTGATAATATCCGATTGATGCCATAGCGAGAATCACCTAAAATGTGCAGACTAAAACTGGTTAGTATGGCCCATATATGTAGCCTATAAAAAAAGCCGAATGAATGTAAATGTAAAATATGCGACCGTCCCTGAATTAGCCTACCAAGCCTATATCGGGTTTTGTTTATACAGAATTGCCCGGTTCTACTGTTTAACATGTGCCACGTATAACAAATGCAATATTTTCAAAATTGTACTCACGATTGGTATTTTATGGAAAACGGGGCCTGTGCTCAACGCCAACCACTGTACAATTGTATTGTATAGCTCTAAAAGCGCGCATGCGTAGACGAAGAAAAACATTCGTCGCACCTTATTTTATTGAAAGCATCCTAGTCATCTTATATTAAAAGCATACAACTATTCAAAGTTAAAAACATTACGTTGTTTTTGATATACGTAAGCAAGCATCAACAATATTTTTTATTACCTTCAAACACATTTCGCTTAACAAAATGACATTGCATTTTCTTTTTGTATGGAGTTTTTCTTTTTGCTCATGGTACGTAAAAGTGTCAATCGTAAGTCCAGCAATTAGATCAAAATGAGAACCGCAGCACAAGCCCATAGACTGCTGACGTTTGTAACCTTAGTATAACGTGTGGTACAATGATACTTGTTTGCAGGTGGTATAAAAACTTCCAAATATTGATATATTGTACAGTATTATTGTATCGAAGACCTTCTAAATTCGGTATGTTCCCGACCGTGAAGTACCAATCACTTGGATTCAAAATCGATCGCCGTCTGAATAGCTAAAGTCCTGGCGATTTAAATAAAATATATATTATTTTTCATAGTGGAAGCAGACAGCGCGAGTGTGGTTCTGGCTGGCTGGTGGTGTGCTCGTGTGGGTGGGGTCCTAACTAATGTTTTCTTAGGTGGCCTGTTAAAATGCCCGACCTCAAAACGCTTCTTTTTCCAAGATGGCGTCGATGAAGGATAGCGACACTGGCCTGTGGCTTCATAATAAACTTGGCTCAACAGACGAACTTTGGGCACCTTCTAGCATTGCTTCTCTCCTAACCGTTTCAGTTATCGACAACATAAGGCTGTGTTTTTCCAGTTTATCGCCTCCGGTGAAGCTGAAACTCCTGCTTGGTATGCTGCATCTTCCCAGGAGGACAGTTGATGAGGTGGGTTGCTATGACTGGCGGTGCAGGGCGAGTGCTAGCTAACCCAGTGTTGCTGGTGATGCAAAGCGAGTGCTAGCTAAGGTAATGATGCTACGACTGGTGCTGCAGGGCCAGCGCTAGCTAAGGTAACGATGCTACGGCTGGTGCTGCAGGGCCAGCGCTAGCTAAGGTAATATTGCTATGACTGGTGCTGCGGGGCGAGCGCTAGCTAAGGTAATGTTGCTGTGCTGCTTGCTCACACACTGGCAGGAAGCTGTCTGCTAACGTATCGTCACGCAGTATTGCGTTGCACCACTGTAACGCAAAAATGAAAATAGCAACGGATCACCTCCAAGTTATACTACTGTTAGTGAATGAATTCCTACATTATTTGCGTGCATATCCCACCAAATCATGTGTTAATAAACTAGCTTGTTAATACAGCTAGCTGTGATATTTGCCGTTATGTATTGGCTGTAGCTGACGTGTTTAGACAACTTATCTGAGCAACAGGCGATGCAGGAGGAAAAGGACATTCGTATTCGTGTTCTGATCCACAGACGTTTGCGAGAGGGTTAATATCAAGCCGATTCATGTTTTAGTTTCGCGGACTGCTTTTACTAACCAACAGCAGCCGTAACGTAGCAACTGGACCGCCGGGATAACTCGCGTCACCTGAAATGTGTGAACTTTAATTCATGTTTCTTCTCACAATAACAAATGCACGTAAAAACAAATGAATAAGTTTCCCCTAAGTTGTCAGTCTGTTGTTCTCTAACACTTGTTGGTCCTTGACTGGAAATCATTATTTGCAGATATGTTCTACAATAGACAGACCTTAATCAAAACACTGCATCAACACCTACTTTATCCCCTGTGTTTGCAGATGAAAGAAGCTCTCTCGGAGATCATCCAGCTGGCCACGGTGGATTCTGAACCCTGGGTGTTGATGGTGGCTGATATTCTCAAGTCATTCCCAGAGACGGGCTCTCTCAATCTGGACCTGGAAGAGCAGAACCCCAACGTACAGGATATCTTGGGGGAGCTTCGTGAGAAAGGTACACGTTTTTTTATTTATAGAACCTCCATTGAAACAGTGTTTTGTGTAAACTAGAGTTGCACTAAACATGTTTGTGCAGGTTGTGTTTTGAATAGAAATCAGACTTTAGATTAACATCTAAACGAAACCCTGCGTAACTCCACCCTTCGCACTTGCTGGTTTCCGGCACAGGCGCTGTGTAGTCTCCCCTGAGAAGTTCGGCTATAGCATTGTCCAACTTCTGGGTCCGAGATTATGTTTTGAGCAAGCTCTGTGTTCCCAGTTTTGCTTTGTAAACTGTGATGAATGTAATTTTGGAAAACAGGATGTTGACATTATAGTAGAGCATGGTTATTCAGCTGTGATGCTCCCACATAGAAAACGATGGCAAGCAATTGTAAACCTATCGCTGTGTTCCTCTTATGACTTCTGGTCATGTGATAGTCTGTGTTATCACTCCAATAAACATGAACACCTGTTGTTTTGCACAGTTTCAATATTCAATCCCTGGAGAGAAAAAACAGAGTTGGTTGGTTGGCCAAGCCTCTGTTGTCCACCTGTCTCTAATATATTTTATGTTTATAATCACATTGTTGGTGAGGTTGAATAATGCAAAAGAAAACGGGACACACTTTATATTTGTTAACAGACAAGCTAATAGTCATTACAATTCAGCATACTTAATATTTAATACAATTTAATACTCCTGAAACAATACACTTTTTAAAAATTTCAAATTGTATTTATTTCAAATTGTATTGTAGTAAAATTATATGCTACTTCCTGTGTCTCACGTTCACCTCCTGTGTCCCACGTTCACTTCCCGTTCCACCAGTGGGTGAGTGTGAAGCGTCTGCCATGCTGCCACTGGAGTGCCAGTACCTGAACAAGAGTGCGCTGACCACGCTGGTGGGACCCCTCACGCCCCCCGTCAAACACTTCCAGCTCAAACGGAAGCCCAAGAGCGCCACCCTCAGGGCCGAGCTGCTACAGAAATGTACGGTCTTCCCTTTCAATGCATGCACACTCACTCTGACATCTCCTCCTCTCTTGCACATTTTGGTCAGGATTTCAACATGAATGCTGATTCACACAGGGCCATAGATTTATAGCTTGATCCCAGACCGGCTTCTTCTGACATTCTCTCCAGACAACCAATCAGCTTCTCTGTTTTCCCTTATTGTTTTGCGAAGGCTGGCCAATTGTGATCACTGGTGATGTGCATATAAAGGTGGATGCTGACGTACCGTTGTCCTCCCTTGTTGTGTTCCAGCCACCGAGACGGCGCAGCAGCTGAAGAAGACTGCCGGAGTGCCTTTCCACGCCAAAGGCAGAGGGCTGGTCAAGAAGATCGACACCACAAGTAAGTGGGATGGATACACTGTCCTCATGCCATTTCTTTCTTCTTTTTTGGCGTTAAAGGTTGCCTCCTGAACAATTCTATTGCAGAGCAGTGAAGACACCCTACTGTCTGTCGAAGGTGAACGGTGTCTGACTGTAATGATTGTGCACGGTCCCTTTTTTAGGAAGTGTTCCGCTTTTATACGTGTATATATGTTGGCACAGTCAGACCTCCTCTGTCCAAACCACACCAGAAATTAAGGTTTGGTTGCCAAACAGGAATGAGTTTTACTCTCTATAACCTATTCCAAGTTTTTTATTTAAAGTCAGCCCGAAACAATTGTATGATTTGAAATGAATATAATGTATCATAAATGGATTATCTGGAAACCCCATAACATTTGAGGCCTGTAGCCTGTGCATGTGAAACAGTCATATCGGCTACATTTACTGGATTTACTGCATTTACGCGGGAACAAAAACGATTTATGTTGACCGGCCATTTTGGATGAAATAGTATTCTACTGTATTCGTTCATGAAACATGACAACATTATGTACACCAACAGTGAGTATAACAGTTGTTCTGACCCTCGTGGTTTGTTCCCCAGCACCTCTCAAGGGGATCCCCAAGGCTCCCTTCCGTAGTCCCACCACCCCCAGTATGTTCAGCCCCCCCAGTAACCGCACCCCCATCGCCCCTCCACGCACGCCCCTGCGCAAGGAGAGAGGAGTCAAGGTCAGAATACACACGTCACACATTGCATAACACACATTTACATTTCATTAGAAATTACAATACATAACCCATTGCATTACACATTACAATGCAAACATTACAAAGTACAGTAAATCACCTTGCATTACACATTACAATGCAAACATTACAAAGTACAGTAAATCACCTTGCATTACACATTACAATGCAAACATTACAAAGTACAGTAAATCACCTTGCATTACACATTACATTGCAAACATTACAAAATACAGTAAATCACCTTACATTACACATTACAATGCAAACATTACAAAGTACAGTAAATCACCTTGCATTACACATTACATTGCAAACATTACAAATTACAGTACATCATTACCTTACATTACACATTACATTACACAAATGTAGTAAAATTGCAAACATTACGTTACACATTGCAATTCATACATTACGAAATACGAATTACACACATTACAAAACCCAAATTACAATGCAAACATTACATTACAAATTGGAATATCTGCATCAAATTACAAATTGGAATATCTGCATTACATATCACAATACATGCATCACATTTCTCTCGTATTTATCATATTCATTTATATCGTTTGTGTTCTTTCGTCACACTACTGAGCATATAATTGTACATTTCTTTTCAAAGAAGTAATTTAGTGTTTGTTTCATTGAGTCAGATACAAAACGGCATAGACGAAACCTAGTGGAATGATTTAATGCTCTCCGCGCTGGCTCCATGGAATCGGATAATTAAGGCGACCAACTTGCACCTGTTCACCTGTGCTGTGACCGCAGTATGGAGAGACTCGTGTGTAGAGAGTATGTTGAGTGCACAAGATTGTTCTCATCTGATCTCATATTAAGTATATAATAAAGTTGTTGTTTTGTTTCTCAGTTGCTGGACATTTCAGAGCTGGACATGGTGGGTGCCGGCAGAGAGGCTAAGAGGAGAAGGAAGACGCTTGGTAATTGTCCACCAAATGGCCCCTAATAATAACGAATATAATATAAGTCATTTATAGCACCTTTTTTTTTAGTGTTGATAACTCAAGTGTTGACAAGTGAATCTGCAGGTGTTACCTTTTCATTTGTTGTGTATTCTGTGCGTCAGAAACGGAGGCAGGCGAGAAGGCGGCCAAGGAAGACGCGGTGGTGGAGAACGCCACCCCAGACTATGCAGCTGGTCTGGTCTCCGCCCAGGTGAACCACCTCCTCTCCGTGTTCCCGTTCTGTGTTTGATTCCTTTACTGCTAGTTTAGTGTCTGTGCTTTCTTTACCTTACTTTACTTTTCATAAATGTCTCTTTAATCAAGTACATTTTATTTGAATAGCCCTTAATCACAGTTTATCTGGTTCTCATAATGAAAACACACACACACACACACACACACCCACTATACTGTGCTGATGGCCTGCATCCCTGACCGCGTGTGTTTCAGAAACTGGGGGCGCTGAACAGCGAGAGTGCCCTTCCCTCCACCAGCTACCTGCCCGCTACGCCCAGCATGGTGCCCTCCTCCTCCTACATTCCCAGCTCAGAGGCCCAGCCAGGTCACACACACACACACACACACACACACGCACACACGCACACATGCACACATGCACATCACACGCTAGGGTTGGGCGATATGTTACAATTTTCCAACCGGCCACTGCCAGCCCAACAACCGGAGGGTT
>OMNO01021294.1:4879-19483 GCA_900303215.1 Trachyrincus scabrus | reverse complement strand
AAGTGATGTATGTGTTGTGGACCAGGCCTAGGACTGTCTCAGGACGTAGCGGGAGCTACCTTCATGGCAGCTGGGAGCTCTGCACCTGAACTGGTCACAGCCTTTTTAGGTAACGGTGCCAACCATGCTGTCTGTTGTTCAACCTCAATCACCCTAATAGCACTTCACTTACTCACACATGGGAACGCAAAGGCAGGCCCCAGCTGTGTTTAATACAGTTCCATTTAACGCCTTCTTAAAGTCACTGTCACTGATGATGTTTCATTCATAATCAATTTGGCGATACATTGTTTGTGTGTGGGGTGTGTGTGTGTGTGTGTCAGGGGTGTTTGTCACAAAGGGAGATATCGGAGTGAGCACTATAGTTGGATCAGCAGTTTACAACCTCCTGGGAATCTGTGCTGCATGCGGACTACTGACCTCTATGGTACGCTGTCACACACACACACACACACACACTCAAATCAAACATTGACCTGTAAACCCAAACATACTTATGGGAAGAAAACCCCCCAAAAAGTTACAACCAGTAAGGTTGTAGGTCAAGGACTGATCACACTCTCTTCCTGGTGCGTCAGGTGGGCCGTCTGACCTGCTGGCCGCTGTTCAGAGACTGCCTGGCTTATAGCATCAGTGTCTCCGCTGTGATCGCCATCATCTCTGACAACAAGGTGTACTGGTGAGTGTGGATGGGTGTGATCATACGTATGCTAGCAGTTTACTACTAGCTCTACAGGCTGACCTATATGACCTAAGAAAACCACTTCAAACTATTGCGTTTGCTCGTGGGAAAATCTCGATGAACTGAATTTCCCCACTTATTAGTGAGAATAATGTACCATTTCGTATGCACAGCCTCTTGCCCCGCGTTAACATTGTGGTGCGTTGAGCAGGTACGACTCAGCCTGTCTGCTGCTGGTGTACGGCGTCTACATCGCGGTGCTGTGCTTCGACCTGCGCATCAGCGAGTTCGTCCTGCGCCGCTTCAGCCCCTGCTGCACCTGTCTGGGGAAGAGCACTGGGGGGCCCGCCGAGGTCCAGCCCCTGGTGGGCTACGACACCAGTCTGAGGGGCCGGTCGCGGGCCGACAGCGGGATCTTCCAGGACGACTCTGGCTACTCTCACCTGTCGCTCAGCCTGCATGGCCTCAACGAAATCCCAGAAGGTATAACTGGAGGGGCCCCTGTGTCTGCAGTGGTACTCAGGAAGCAACACATCCTCAATCCTGCACGGGCACACTGTTGTAGGGACATGAACCACGACAGTCAACCTCTACCACTACTAACCACTACAGAGTCTACAAACATGAAATACCATGACACACTATGCACACACACACATACATATACATACATACATACTGTACATACACACACAAACACCCACACGCACACACACACTACACACGCACACATACACACACACACACACACACACACACACACACACACACACACACAAACAGAGTTATAGCTTCCACCATGGCTGTGTGTGTACACTCACACTCTTCACACTCTGTGTGTGTGTGTGTGTGTGTGTGTGTGTGTGTGTGTGTGTGTGTGTGTGTGTGTGCGCGTGCGTGCGTGCAATTGTGTGTGCGCGTGTTTACATGTGTGTGTGTTCGTGTTGATGCTAAAAAAAAGAGTTGGTTAAGTCAATCATTGTAATACCAAGGTGGTCAGAGGCAGGATGACTCATCTTAAAATAACTCAGCTGTATAAAACTGTATGAACTTCATTCCAGTAATCATTTGGAATCCCATTAGACCTGTTTAGGCTGCTCACCTCAACCTTTTCAAATAGTAGGCATAGTTTAACAATAAATAGTTGCTGTAGTTGTGTTTAATTTGGCCTAAATAGGAACGTGTTATTTAGAAAATGAACCATGTCCTAAGTCCATAACACTCATCAACAGACAACCCTAATGAGCAACTGCGTTGTATTATCTGGAGTTTTAGTCAGTACACCAGATGGCGCCACAACAACATTCGTCTACACTCTGACGCGTGAAACTGCAAGCAGTCCCGATAGGTATTCACAGACCCGCCAGCCCCAGTGACCGCCCTTTTCCAGCGATTCGCGGGGGGAAGGTCACTCGGGTGTGATGAGATAAGTCTCCCCAAGCAATGTGAAGTAAATCCGAGTGATGGTTTGAGAGTAAATACCATTTATATGTGATTTTGAGCATCAAAATCCCTATGGGGGATGCCTATGGCCCTTTTCCATACACATGTGCTGGCTTGGCTTGCCTCGGTTTGACTCGGATTTGCATCTCCATTACAACAGGGTCGTTGGTATTTATCATCATGGATATCATATCATCATGTTGTTGGTAGTTATCATCATGGATATCATATCATCATGTTGTTGGTAGTTATCATCATGGATATCATATCATCAAGTTGTTGGTAGTTATCATCATTCAGGCTGCTGCTTGGCATCTACCGCTTATTGCTTGAAAAACTGAAACTGTCACTGAATGAAATGGTAAAAAGCCCCACTAGTTTCAATGAACTTTTAATCAGACACGTCCATAGAGCATCTGTGCCAAATTTGGTGTCATTTGGACCAGTGGTTATTTAGAAGAAGATTTTTAAGTTTTCACTTTCACTTTACAGAAAAACCTATCCAGACGGACCTTATGGATCCAAGAGGCAAAAATGTTCAGCATGTAAAATTAGGCCTATATACCAAGTTTCAGAAATCTGGGAGACAGGGTTGATTTTTTTTTACTTTGAATGTGAATTATAGCATCCCCTGTGGGCCATGTGGTATCAAACTTTCTGGAGACCTGCTTACTGGAGATACAAATATATTGGACAAATTTGAAAACTTTTGATCAGTCACAGGCTAAGATATAAATTTACTAATCAAAAAATAATAATAAGAAAAATCCCAACAAATACAATAGCTGTGGATCCACAGCTTCACTGTGAATACCTATTTATGAATCGGCACCTCTGCGTGCCCAGGCGGGCTCCTCTAAGGTATTTTCATTGAGTTTGATTCTCCAACTGAAGGTCACGGGCTGGTACTCGAGGAATAGCCGCGTAAGCTTTTAAATGTGTTAAGGTTCCGGTCTAGGGACCCCAATGCAGTACACCAGAGACGTAGGTAATGACAAGGTTTTAATGTCATTAAGGGTACAGAATAACAGGGTGGATACAACCAGGAAGATCGAGATGAACCAAGGGACAGGCAGGAGTTCGGCGACAGACGTGGTAGTCAGACAGGCAGGGGTCGGCAACAGGCGTGGTAGTCAGACAGGCAGGGGTCGGCAACAGGCGTGGTAGTCAGACAGGCAGGGGTCGGCAACAGGCGTGGTAATCAGACAAGCAGAGGTTCGGCAACAGGCGAGGTAATCAAAACAAGCAAGGTAACGAGGTGACTAGGCAAGGTAAACAGACAATCTGACAAGGAGTGGTAAAACAAAAGAACAGGGTTTAAATACTGTCTTGGTGATTAGTAGATGGGTTACAGGTGTGTACGTATCTCAGGTGATGTGATTGGGATGACGACATCTGGGAGGAGCAGGAAACTGACGACACACCCAACAACACATAACACAAAGACGGACAAGACAAACAGGGAGAACCGACCACTAGCTGCCACTAGGCGGCAGAAGTGGACTGCGTAACACATGGTGCTTCGCTAGATTTTAGAGGGGTACATTTTCAGCTCCTTTTCAGCTCCTGTACAGTAATGTAAGATTCCAATGGGTTTTGGTTATCCTTTTGTGAGCAAGATGAAGCTCACGCCCAGGGGTACAATGGAACAGAGGCGAAGTAGGAAGCTGTTTTCAGAGTTTTTATTGTTTCTTGCACAACACGTGATGCCAAACACATACACCATAAGATGATGATCATACAGATCATACAGTACATTTGTATAGTTTTAGTCTTTCACAATAAGTATTAGCTGGGTCTCTTTGTTCCTGATTGGATCGTTTTCTAAGTTCTTTAGTTAAATTCTGGCATTCTTGATCAAACCAATTATCGTTTTTGTTTTTGTTTTTTACATTTGATAATAGCAGTTTTTTCTAAATACTGTTCATGTCCTTAACTGCTAGATTGACTCCTTCTCTATTGTGAAAATACTGGGTATTTATATATTTTTCTAAATCAATTAGAATTTCATCACTGCCAAATGCTTTATGGAAAGTTTAGGTGCTGTTTTGGGCCCATCTGTATGAATGTGTAATGTTGCACAGCTTACTGGGCTGTGCATGTGTGTAGGTGTTTGTCTCTGTCTCTGTAATTTGACTGTGATCAGACAGTGGGGTTAATGGTTTTACTGTGTATGCTCTGAAAGAAAAAGTATCTAAATATGTGACCATGTAATCAACTGTACTATTCCCAAGAAGTGAGCAAAATGTGTATCCTCCAAAAGAATCCCCTCGTAACTTACGATGTACGATGACGATGTACAGAACCAGGCTTTGACAAAGCTGCAAGAGATCTTCCCGTTATGGTTGACGGTTGAATCGTAGTTCCTTCTGTGGGGAAGCAGAAAGTGATTGTTAATATGGGCTCGGCCCATGATGAACTTGTCTCCCACGGGGACATCAGATAGAGTACCTGTTCTGGCTTTGAGCTCACTGCAGATTCACTAATTCAAAACCGAGGACCCGTAGTGCACAGTAGTAGTAGAACAGCAGTTGACAGTAGTAGGCTTACAGTATTCTCTATCACTGTTGGTGATAGAATCGCGCTCCAGTTTAAAAGGAAAATATTTGTCTGGAGCAGCCTTGGCAACTGTGGTGGTAGTGTCATGTAGCACAGTGGTTCCTACGAACCTGTTTGGGGCAAAGTCCCATCCCAACCTGAATTCAAAGCACCTAACATAGGGAAAAATGTCATACTACACATTATTAGCCTACTGAGATATTTTTTTGCAATTTAACTTCCCACGGATCCAGGCGCTCGAATAATTGAGAGCAAATCATAAATAAACATGGAACAATTTTCAACATTGGTATCACTGGTTTGCTCACTGGTGTTGCTGTAACCTGTGTCAGGATGTGTTAAATAAATAATATAATAATATCACATAATGTCAGATAACAATCTGCTGTCGTCCATTTAATGTTTCATTATCCCACATGTCATTACACTCCTATCCAGGTGAGGCCGCTGTTACGCGGTCCGTGGTATGTATCCAGTGACGCACGGCAGTAGCGTCATCCGCAGCGCAGTAAACAAAGACGGTGGTTGGACCTGGGTTGGACCCCTGAAGGAGCAGACTTAAAGATTTACTCACCAAAGGTAGGAATAAACGTATTATATTCAATTCTTTACTCAAGACATAGAGTTTGATTAACCTCTGTACTGTTTGTATAGCCTTCATCCGTCACGCTGATCTATAATAATCCATAAATCGTATTGGTTTGATTGTTGCCTATGCCTGGAGAATACAAGCTATTTTCTTTCACTTTTAGATTCAGATGACTTTATTGATCATGGGGAGAAATCGTTTATGTTCCAACTTATCTGCTCAAGATAATAGAATATAGAATACATGTAAGTTAAAAATATAAAACACACAAGAACGGCAAGGCAATACAAATGTGCATATGTACAAAAAACGTATGAATTTAAAT
Organism: Trachyrincus scabrus; assembly: GCA_900303215.1. NCBI lineage: Eukaryota > Metazoa > Chordata > Actinopteri > Gadiformes > Macrouridae > Trachyrincus > Trachyrincus scabrus. Next base: position 13,885 of record OMNO01021294.1, on the reverse strand, counting down.
AAACAGCAGGCTTTGGCTGGCTTGGTCTTTATAGTCTAAACATTTTGACACAGAGAAGTCCATGTGTTTACCCTTAAAGGAATTCTGACATAGTATTTCTCAAAACAGGCCCGGAGAGCTTTAATGTTCTGTAACTTCCTGCATTGGGAAAGCTAAATTAAAATAGCAAAATGTGCAGAATCTTATCTGTTAAAGTCTCCTATGCTAGCTTTTAAGATCTATCTGTAGAAATACAGTGACAATGTTTTTATTTACACATTCATTCCCATAACATTTAAAATGTGTGTGTGTGTGTGTGTGTGTGTGTGTGTGTGTGTGTGTGTGTGTGTGTGTGTGTGTGTGTGTGTGCATGCATGCATGCACACATGTGCGCGTGTGCTGACAATGCTAATGCCGTTTACGACAAGATAAATCGCTCTGTGTCTATCTACATTAAGTCTTTATCTAACTAAACATATGTCACTACACTATTGTTACTATACTTGTCAGGTAAAGCTTTGCCCTCTCGGTTTCAGACCAGTGACGTTCCCTGACATACTGCCTCCGTTCTCTTCCCCTTGACTGCACCCTACTGCTGAGGACCTCCTCCGCCTCCTCTCTCTCTGGGTTTGTGATGCCGTCCATCTGCTGTGGCTGTCAGTCGCAGTACACCTACCACCACCTGCTCGCATTTCTGCTCACCTTCTTCAGGTACGACCACGTTCCCACACCACACCTGTACACAGGAAGTACTTGTCAAAGTAGTTGTCGTAACTACATGCATTTATGAGCTACGTGCGTAGCCACATTTCTATGTCGCTCGGGAAGTTGAGTTTGAGGTCTGTATCCTTCTCAAGGACACCCCCTTGCTTTATATTGGTTGACGACTGAAGACGCATGAGCTAAGCATGTGTTTCTCAAGAATAAAATGCGGCCATCCACGAGTCAATCCATCCAGGGAATACCCAAATGTCACACGACAAAATTATATGGCTATAACTGTAGATACAACTCAAGCCACTAGAGGTTGCTACTGGGAAAACCTACATTGTGCAGGTTTATAAGGTTAATAAGGCCTGTTACAGTCCAGGAGAGACAGAGTGTGGATCTCAGCAGCTTACTGAGTAGTTTGAACAGCCACCAGTGAGTTAATATTTAACCTGTCCAGGAAACTTTGTCCCCAGCAGACACATTTATCTGCAAGTCACTTTGTTAAAGCACTTTGCCCCCCCCCCTCCCGCACCCTGGTCCATGTGACCCAGGAGATTACCTCCCAAACCAGTTTCTGGTTCAGGTTTCAGGTGTTGACATGAATAACAATATCAAGTTATTGTATGAGTTGTTGTATGCTGTTTTGTTACTGAGCCAATGTCTGTCAATCCTGATGGACAAGAAAGAAATGATGACTGGAGGGTGTCAGATCAAGTTCTTACAAGATCGTTTAATCCCAGCCTTCAACCAGTTAATCCAACGGTTTAATTTAAACATTCCAAATGTTTGCCTAACTTTGAAACTACACCCTCACCCCCACCACCCCTCCCCCACTCCTTACATTATTTTCTGGCACTTATATCCAATCTTACTGTAAATGATCACAATTTGCTTTGAAATGGTGACAAAGATGAATAAAGATACATTTCCTCTGTAATTCGTTTAGTAGTAATCTCCAATGTAATGTTGCCCACTACTGGTGTTTGTGACAACTCATTTCAACCCGTGCAGAGGTGAATGGAAAGCTTTCATTCACAACGCGTGCTAATTAGCGATCTTGTAAATATGTATTCAATTTGTTTGTGACACGGACAAGGAAACGTGTCTTTGTAAACTTTGTAAACTTGATTGTAAAACATCCTTAAAATTAACGCCCTTGGTAAGCGGAACGAAGTATGTCAAGATTACTTTATTTATTGATATTGCAAAACCTGTAAATTATATGATTTATGTTAACAAAGTGTAAATTTAAAAGGAAAAGTTTTAATGCATTATTTTTGTGAACATTGCGAAGTCAGTTGTTGATCACCATTAAATGTATGTTTATGTATTCAAAGCATTGTTTGTGATACATATTTATTGTTATTTATTGCCAAATGTAAGTATAATTTATACAACCATAGAACAACATTGATATTTATACTTGTATATTCGAACTCTCTGTGTATGTGTCTTGCTTATCCAAGCCAAGGCCTGTTACACTTACAGTTAATTCAGATACAGGCCATTAAGGAGAAGGTAGGGGTTAGGGCATCTTCCTCAACGTTGCCTACAGGTAGAGACTGGACATTTTCGTCTGGGAGTCAAACACCCTAACTAGTAGACTATCCTGCCCCCATCTTCTCAACTTTCAACAAATCAACACTTGACCAGTGTTGATTCAGCACTTGCTGTTTGTTCAGCTTTGGTTTTCTCGGCTTCTCGTTGAATGTCTGGAGGCAATGTTCTTGCTAAACACCTGCCTAACCACCTGGTTTATAAACTGTGACTACATTTACATCAAGTAATTTAGCAGACCTTTTATCCAAAGCTACTTACAAGTCAGAATTTCACTGTGAACCTTCCCTGTAGTCTCTCACATAACCACTGCCAGTCTTCTGAGGTCACAGGGCATTTCAGAGGTTTGTACTCTCTCTGCAGCGGGTACATGTCCTGTATAGATGCTGACTCCTCTGATGCTGCAGCTTTGGGTTTCTGCCAGGTGCATTCCTTGCCAGCTATATTAGTTGCACTTTTGCCACGATGGAATTTGCAGCATGAGGATTGGATCTCTCCTGTTAAACCCATGCTGACCTTTAAGATGTTGGAGTAAAAATAGTCAAACCTCCCCATCAATTAAAGCAAGTTCAATAAATCAATGAGGCTCATATTAAATAATTAGTAGTAGTAGTAGTAATAGTAGGCTAGTTTTTGACCTATCAAAAATCTACAGAAATTGCTAACCCAGTAGTATCACAAATCAGACTTTAAATTAAAGGGACATTCCACTGGCACCGCCACATTTTTATTAACTTTTATTAACAAGCTGTTGAAATGTACTGTCAAACCAAACAGCAATGCTCAAAATAAACTACAAACACGAGTTGTTAACCCTAACCCGTGGTGCATTGCTCCACAAGTGCAAGTTGAGTTGGCCAATCGGAACTTGTTTACATCCGGGTGAGAGAGCGTATCGAGAGGCAGATATATGTTTGGCTACTTTTGTTCATAGTTTCGTATTTTATATTTCTCAACCGGTGGACTATGTGGATAACATCATGCTGTCTCATTGTTCCGTGCTTGGTTGTGCAGGATATCGAGTTGCTAAAGAGGCTGGCATCATATTTCTGTAACTATTGAGTGTTGTAAAACAGTGGTTAGCTGTAATGGAGCACAATGTATGTCATAAAAATATATACATGTATTTGCATTTCAATTATAATAAAGTAATTAATTAAAAACAAACTACAAGCTTTGAATCATTACACAATTGTATTTGCCATAGTTAGTTGCTTTGTATTCTGTATTGTCAAACAAAAAAAAGGAAAACATGGCGTTGAAACTGTCCACGTCCTGTCCTGTCCACGTTCTTATAGTACATCCATGGTCTGTAGCAGTTCCCACTTCCACATCAGTCGGTATAAATGCCAGACCGTTTTAGTTGTAATCAGCTTGAACCTGTGGTTTAGTTTCACTAACAGGGCACGAGTAAACTCTTAAAATAGTGGTTTAATAATGCTACTATTTGTCAAACTGGTCAGACTGATTAGACTCTGGGGCTGGGGCATTGGCCAATCAAGGCCCACAGGTCAAACCAGCCACCACCACACACACTCGAGAATCATGCATGGCAGCACTTACCACCTGCTCTGCCTTGCAAAACCATTCGCAACCATGCAATAAACCGGTTTTAATAATCATTTACCTGTGTCCTGGTGTTGGAGGAGCCCTGAAAAGCCACTTTAGTAGCGTGTGGCAGGGTCGACTGCCACACATAATGGTAATGCTGCATTTAGAAACATAGCTGTAAAACTACTTGTCAAACGTCCATGCAGCGATACTTGAATGAGATACTAAATGGCAGGACTCTGAACACGCTGTTGCACATTTGCCTGCTGCTGTCTCCGCTGTAAGATTTTCCTCCTCTTTCCCGTCATTCCTTACTAAGACTTGGCTGAAGTTGTAGTTCTCATTTGATCCGAGGATTGGTATTCATTGCTAGCAGCCTTTGTAAAATATTGTGTAGCTCTTCAGGCTAACAACAAGGCAACTGAAACTCACAGAGCCAAACTCCAAGCTGATTGGCCAGGGTGATTTTGCTGGGAGGGGAGGGCACTGAGAAAGAGTTTGTTGTTTTTTGAAAACCCAGAAGTTACAGCAAAAAGCCATTTGCCAGGCTTATGGGAAGTGTAGTAGATGGAAATGAGTGAATGTTACGATATAAAGCACATCTTCTCAGCAATTAAGGTAAAACATCTATTGGTTGTAACAGTAAAATAATGAAATAATCTATTCCCTCGTCAAATGAACCTACTTTATATGGTTTGGCTGTAATTAGTGATAGATCATTTTCAATGGGGATTTACCATAGGGGAAATCGGAGTGGAACCTTACTTCCCAGGTTTAAATAAATAACTGACTAAATAAATTACCTTGATTAAACAGCAGACTAACCACCACCGCCTTGTTTCCACAGCTATGTTCTCCTGCATGCATCTAGGAAAACCTTTAGCAACGTAAAGGTTAGCATCTCGGCTCAGTGGACTCCCTCCGTCCAGAATGACAGCCTACGAGCCTTCTCACCCAGCCAGGTACCCCCACACCTGTTCACCTGATAACTATCACAGGAACACCTGTTCATTTCCTGTTTAGTCATTATGGACTAATGTTACTAATGTCTTTATGGTACAGTGTTAGAGTAGATGCCTGAGATGACACATGTTGTCGTTTGTTTCTCATGGGAGACATGGGAGGAGAATAGGTTGTTTGCTGATGAAGAGGAGGCCACGCTCTTCCTGGGAGCTCTGGACACCATCTTCCTCTTCTCCTACGCCATAGTGAGTCACCAACTTTTAATATCGCTTTGTGATGTCATAAATATCTTGTATTGTATATTATATGTCATTGTAGTCACTCTGGAGGTACCAGTCCTCATTATCACACTGTGATGTCATTAATATGTCAGTGTGATGTCAGTATTTTGTCACTCTAATGTCACTATTATGTCATCATAGTGACATAATAGTGACACAAAGTTTTTTACTCTTGTAGAGTTAGCAGGATACACTTCTAAACAGTGATTTATAGTGAGCTATATCTATTGGGGAAATTTTGAAACGTGACATATCCAGTTTAATTGCGTTTTAATTAGGCTATTGTTTAGGACAGGGCAGGGTGCTTTCTAATTCTTTATAATCGTTTATGATTTGCTTGATGAGTACTCGTTTACTCAAGTACTTGACCTATTTCCTGTGAATAACATTCACAGGAAATAGGTCAATTACCTTCAAACTTGCGCTTGCCACGCAATGCACCATGGACGTTGTAGTAAATTGACTATATTATACAAGCTTATATTATATTGTACAATATTATATTATCTGTAATTTATTCTGAGCGTTTTTGTTTGGTTTGTGGGTACATTTCGACAGCTTGGGATACTATGATCACACTATGATGACAATAAAAACATGGCTGTGCCGGTGGAACGTCCTTTAACATGAATTATAATCTTAAGGAATTGGAACAATTTGTTTATAAGTCTCACAGAGCCAACGTAACAACACTACAGGGCTATTAACATTTCAGCCGGTTAAAATGTTGGTCTACTAGCCCGGGAGGCTAGTGGCAAAAATCCTTAAGATCCATTCCTGGTTGGGGGTAACGCGATACAAAAGTCACGTGTTTAGCAGTAATAAAGTAATATAACACGTTACTAATCTAATTTCGGTAATATATTAGTTATTGTGTCAATTTACCTGTTACCATCAAATTAGGACTTATGTGTTTGTAGCAGTCGACCCTGCTACATGCCACTACCGTGGCTTTTCAGGGCTTCTCCAACAACACGACACAGGCAGATGATGATGATGATGATGATTAAACCAGTTTATTGCAGAGTTTGAGCTTGGTTTGAACAGGCAGAGCAGGTGGTACATGCTGACATGCTAGCGCTCCTCCTGAGTGTGTGTGGTGGTGCTTAACCTGTGGGCCTTGATTGGCCAATGCCCCACAGGTGTGCAGCCTCACCCAGCCCCAGAGTCTAATCAGTCTGACTCAGGCCAGGTTTATGCTGCGAATGTCTCCCCAAATAAACTAGTACAAAAACATTACGAAAATGACTTTTGATTGACAGCCCTACTAAAAGCAGTGTTGGAAGTAACGCGTTACAAAGTACTGTAATTTCACTACTTTTGGCGGTAACTAGTAATGTAACTAATTACTTTTTCAAATTAAATAACGCAATTACAATTACTGACATTTAATTGGGCTCCTTACTCGTTACTTTTGTCTTGTGCCCAGTGCTTCATTAGTAAATCAGGAGATGCCGGAAGACAGGGAGGCTACTGATCCGGCGGGTCGGGGGGAGAAAAAAATTGATGCAACGCATCAAAACAGTGCCTGGTGCACAGACACAGAGCCTGGTGCACAGACACAGTGCCTGGTGCACAGACACAGAGCCTGGTGCACAGACACAGAGCCTGGTGCACAGACACAGAGCCTGGTGCACAGACACAGTGCCTGGTGCACAGACACAGTGCCTGGTGCACAGACAACACCGATGTGCTGCTGTGCTGAAAGTGAACAAGAATGACATAATTAACAACGCTATGTGCAATGGAGCCTAGTAAACACTATATGCCCAATGACGGAAATTATAATTGACCATACTTATTTCACTGCACAGCACAAACACCCACTAGCTGTAATATGCCAAAATATTACATGCACATATCATGCCCACAACGATGGGAAGTTTTCATTATTAGCCATACTCATTTCACCATTTACAGCACAAACGCCCTCTTGCTTAGCTGTGGGGCTTACAGTAGCCTACCTGTGCTGCTATTATCGCCACCCTGTTAATCGAAACGACTTTGACTTCCTGTATAAACAGAGCACACATAGATTCCGTCTGGACGTAGCGCTCTGCCTCCTGCCTATTATTTCACCCTTCATCGAGTGGAAGATATCTAAAAGAAAAACTCATCGATATGACTGCGTTTGTTGCTTTCTATAATCCAAAGTAGCCCTGGGGGGTAAACACATTATTTGCAAAAGTAAATGTAAAAAGTAAAAATCCTAGCCTAATTGCCCAGCGACCATTTCGCTCAGTGCACCTGCTTGTACAAACATCTCCTGACTTTTTAAGAATAAATGTAAACTAATAAAGAATGTGAAATTGCTTGAAAATTGGTCTGTAAATGAAAATATACATATATTTGTAATTTTATTTTATGTTATTATTTTTGTTTTATACCACGAGAGGTACCGGATAGGGTACACAGGCAGTTTAAAACCTAGAGCTGCCAGATCCGGCACAAAACTGCATTAATAAGAGTATTGAAGCAGACATTTAAAAGTAACGCAAAAGTTACTTTCCCTAGTAACTAATTACTTTTATATGCAGTAATTAGTAAAGTAACTCAATTACTTTTGAAAGAAGTAACTAATTACTATTTTTCAGTAACTTGCCCAACACTGGTAAAAAGTCTACCCTCCTCAAACAAATATTCATGCAGCAATGTGAATGAATGCGTCATGTTGGCACATGGTATTGTTATTAGTCGTTAGCGTGTTATTGTTGCAACTCAATGTTATTTATCCATGTAGGCACATGCAGGTGCTATTGATGCAACTCACTGAAATGAAATGCCACTTTGGCATGCGTGTGGATCATCAACCGGTCTTTCAGTTCCTTCCATCTGTTGTACGCGGCACCAATAATAACTACTCTTGTTTTTTTGAAGACTCTTGTCATATTCTTTTTTCAGTTGTAAACTTGCGGGAGATCTTATTATCGTTTTTTCTTTGTAACGCTATCAGTCACTTGGGATTCAGCGTTCGTTCTGTGGATTTTGCAGGGGATGTTGTCTTCTTGATAATGTGATACGTAAAACGTGTCACTTAGCAGGGTCTTATATTTTTTTGGGTCTTGCTAAGGCCAATTAGGCCAACACCACACGAATATTTAACTATAAAAGAGTTATCTAAGAGTTACCTACACCACTGTAAGACTATCAGCCTTGTTTTATAAAGAAAAACATTCTATTGGCATTTGTGAATATGTCCTGCCATGTTTGGTATGTTGCTTGGGCAACGTATGGCAAACTGTAATTTTTACAAAAATCAACAACACAGACATTGCTCTCATAACTCAACTAAATGTTACCATACCGCTGATTATAAAGCAGTAGAGTTTTCGAGTTCAATTTGTCCACCTCCTGTTTAGCCCTTTAGCCGCTAACAGATGTTGGAGGGGGCGTATTAGGTAGAGAGAGAGAGAGACTGCTGGAGGTTTAATCAGCTAATTACAATCAGCTGCGTTACTGTATCAGTTTAATGCTGAAGAGCAGTTGAAGGGCACTCTTGGTGCTTTAAGACAGAAATCCTCCTGCTTAAATAGTTACAGATGTGAAAGAAGACAAATTTGTCTACGTTTTGATGTATAAATTGTGTATGAGAAGTGAATGTTACAAGGGTTGAAGTGAGACATTTTTGAAGAAGCAGAAAGGCAGCAGAGGATCAGTGGGTGACATCACACACTCTAAGCAGCACAACGCACACCAATTATAAGCTCAGAAAAGGAGCGAAAGCAGCAGCATAAAACATAAACTGATTGTTCGAAAACTGTAAAAGATTTCAAAAAGTTGAATACTAACTTTAATAGTTCAAAGTATTGTAACCCGTTTAAAGTTTAAATGAAGTCTGTAGCTGAAAGTATGCAGAAGTAGTAGTCCAAAAAACGTACGGAAGAAGAAGAATAAAAAGTATTATAATAAAGATTACAATAGTGTGAATGCTGATGCATCAGCATTCACTCAAGCAAATAAAATA
>OMNO01021292.1:10105-21164 GCA_900303215.1 Trachyrincus scabrus | reverse complement strand
GTAGCTTGGTTTATCTGTACTCATGAATCAAATCTTTAAACACGTTTGGTATATAGCGGATGAACACAAATGCATTGTGCTGGTTGTGGTGATGATGAATATATATATAGCTTGTATAGATCTGTTTTTGAATACATATTTTCATAGTAATTTCACAGAAGGCAAATACATTAGGTTAGGCAAAAGACAATTATTTACACTTCCGTTCATTATTATTATGTCCTGGTACATGTTTAGTACATGTTTTGTTTCAAGTGACGGTAAATATTCCTGCAACCCAAATTGCTCTATACCTTTGCCGAGCTGGGGTGTTCAATACCTTCATTAAGCTGTGCAGTGAAGAGGAAGATCTATCAATGTCGTGATATGGATGTTTGCCACTTTATTATTGCAAAGCTGTGTCCTCCGCCAGGACTATTGACAAAACCCTCTTTGGGATTGTTGCCCCTACCTCTATTAGACTCTTAGTGAAGCATTTCATCAGACTTACGTCAGAAAATCTCATATGAAACAGGACACACTCGCCCATTACTGTTGTAATATGTTGTATAATTCTATGAAGTATATGTACCTGTATTTATATATACATGTGTAACTCAACATAACTAACTTATATTTTCCTTGTTGTTGTTTTCTTGTATTACAGCATATGGGCCTGAAGATGACTTCAAAGACAACAAGATTACGGAGGACGAGCACCTGCAGGACGACGGGCTGTCCCTAGATGGCCAAGATGGCGAGTACCTCTTCAACGATGACGAGGACCTCGCCGATCACTTCAGCTGCCAGAACTCTCCACTCAGCAATGGTACCAACCCAGACGCCGGCTACGCCTCCCCACTCAGCAACAGCAGCGATCAGCTGGCGGACCTCAAGTCCACTCCTACGTTCCAGGAGGTCCAGGACAAACCAGCAGTTGCGGAGGATAAACCGGCCATGGTGGAGGTGGTGGACGCTGAGCCGGCCAATGGCCTCTCGCTGCAGGACAGCCTGGAGCAAATGAAAGCCGTCTATGCAAACCTGATCTCAGAGGCCTCCTGGTCCAGCATCGCTCTGGATATGCTTAAGAGTAAACAGGGGAACAACTTGAGAGCCAATAGCCACAATGGGAGGAATCATAAAGGAAGCAATGGCGTCCTAAGTAGTAGTAGTAGTAGTAGTCACAGCCAGGGGAACACCCATGTGAAGACCAGCAGTAGCAGCATGAACAGCAGTGGCAATGCATCAATGTCCTCCACTAACACCACCACCAGCAGCATAACCACCAGTACGGCGACAAGCCACTCAAACAACGGCAATGGCAACTGTGGAAACAACGGTGGAGGTGTGGCCTATGATTGGCACCAAGCCGCATTGGCAAAGACCCTACAGCACACACCGTACCATCTCCTCCCCGAGCCAAGCCTCTTCAGCACCGTGCAGCTCTACAGGCAGAACAACAAGCTCTACGGGCCCGTGTTCACCGGTGCCAGCAAGTTCCGCTGCAAGGACTGCAGTGCGGCCTACGACACGCTGGTTGGTTTGACGGTGCACATGAATGAAATGGGCCACTACCGTGACGACAACAAGGACAAGGAGGACGACCGGGGAAAACGGTGGTCCAAGCCACGCAAGCGTTCTCTCATGGAGATGGAGGGGAAAGAGGACGCCCAGAAGGTTCTCAAATGCATGTACTGCGGCCACTCCTTTGAGTCCTTGCAAGACCTGAGTGTCCACATGATCAAAACAAAACACTATCAGAAAGTGCCTCTCAAAGAGCCAATGCCCGCCCTCACCTCAAAGCTGGTACCTCCGACCAAAAAAAGAGCATTTCAAGAATTGGTGACCCCAAGTTCACCAGAGTCTGGTTCATCTTGCATACCGCTGGGGGAGACGCCTAAAGAACAGAAACTCGCCAATCCCTATGTCACAGCTAATAATCGGTATGGTTACCAAAATGGCGCTAGTTATACTTGGCAGTTTGAGGCGCGCAAGGCACAAATTCTCAAATGCATGGAATGTGGCAGTTCCCATGACACCTTGCAACAACTGACAGCCCACATGATGGTCACGGGACACTTCCTCAAAGTTACTAACTCAGCCTCTAAAAAAGGGAAGCAGTTGGTGTTTGATCCGGTCGTTGAGAAATTCCAATCTATTCCCCTCCCACCAACTACGACAAGACACCCAGTGCCCAATGGGAAGCCTGAGTCTCCTCCCCGGCCCCCAACACCCGAGGAGAATAAAGAGGAAGAACAGAAAGTGGAAGACATGGCAGAAGAAAGCATAGAGATCAAAGTCCCTGAGAAAAAAATAAAAGAGGAGAAAGAAGATCCTTCCGAGAAGAGCGAAAAAGCTGCAAAGAACAGGCCTCATAAATATCTCACAGAGGCAGATCTGGAGGAGGCTCCTAAAGGTGGCTTAGACATCCTAAAGTCATTAGAAAATGCAGTGTCAAGTGCAATCAGCAAAGCTCAGACAGGTGCACCCACCTGGGGTGGATATCCCAGCATTCATGCTGCCTATCAACTCCATGGAGCTCTGAAATCAACCTTTTCCTCATGCGCCCAGGTGGAGCCTTTATTTAGCACCAACAGCATGAAGGTGCTGTCGTCTGACATAGGCACTCTGATCCACTCGCCGAATAGCCCCTCTCCACCTCCTAATCGCAAGAGCAACATGCTAGCCATGGAGGAGCTTGTGGAAAAAGTAACAGGGAAAAGCTCAGTAAAGAAAGAACGGGAGGAAAATCCATTGGAAAGAAAATGTAAGTCTGTGGCTAACAAATCACCCTCACCACCTCCTAGAGAAAAACAGGTTTCACCCAAGCCAGAAAACTTGTTCAAGCCAGCAAAAAGAAATACCACAGAGGACCAAACCGAGTTCAGAGACAAAGTAGGGGAAGTGGAAGAAAGTAAAATGGATGTGCAGGTAAAAAGCGAAGCGGTTTCACCAAAAATCGCCATTTCTAATGGCTGCAATAAGTTAGGAATAATCACTGATCATTCACCTGAACAGCCCCTTGTGAACCCTCTCAGTGCATTGCAGTCTATCATGAATAATCACTTGGGGAAAGCAGCAAAGGTGGCCACACCTTTTACAGATCCCTTCTCAATGCTTCACAAGCTCAACAACAACACAGTGGAAAAGCCCCTTCCAAGCTCTGTCCCGGCCAAGCAGAAGGAGCTACCAAGCCAGTACCATGGTGATGAGGATCAGCCCATGGACTTGACGAAATCCAAAAACGCCAATGGCAGCACAGGTAATGGCACATCTCCTACACTCCTACACAACACTCATGTAAACAGTAGTAAGAGAGCCATTGCCAATCATTTTCCATCGTTATCTCCACCCTTGCGGGAGAATGCATTAATGGATATTTCGGACATGGTGAAAAATCTGACTGGCCGCTTGACACCAAAGTCAACAACGCCATCTTCGACTTCGGAGAAATCCGATATGGACAGCAGTGTTTTTGAAGACGGCTATGAGGATCTCTCTCCCATCCAAAGACGAAAAGGCAGACAGTCGAACTGGAATCCCCAGCACCTCTTGATCCTCCAAGCCCAGTTTGCCTCGAGTCTCCGGGAGACTCCCGATGGAAAGTTTGTCATTACCGACCTTGGACCCCAGGAAAGAGTCCACATCTGTAAATTCACCGGCCTTTCCATGACTACTATCTCACATTGGCTGGCCAATGTGAAATATCAGCTAAAGCGGACAGGCAGCACAAAGTTCCTGAAAAATATTGACACTGGCCACCCTCTGTTTTTGTGCAGTGATTGCGCATCGCAGTATAGGACACCTTCCTCTTATATCGCTCATTTGGAGTCCCATCTGGGCTTCACCCTCAAAGACCTCTCCAAGCTTTCCATAGACTTACTAGGGCAGCAAGCCGTTAGGATAGCAGAGAAGACGTTCAGCTCACTGGGACTTACAGAAGAGGACACTGGTTCGATACTACAGTGCAAACTGTGCAGTCGGACCTTTGTGAGCAAGCATGCGATTAAACTGCACCTTTGCAAAACACACGGAAAGTCACCGGAAGACCACCTCATCTTTATGAAGGAGATGGATAAGGCCGATAAACTTTAAAGTTAAATGAAGCATGACAGATTATTGTTGCACTATATCTCAAAGCTGCAATCTGCCATTACTGATAGTGCCACAGCTGTGTTTAATGTTTAATTATGAACAGATATTTGAATGAAATTATAGTAGCTTTAATACCACTCGATAATCAGTTTTGGGCAAGGGGCAGGGGTGTTTCGCGGTGATACCAAACCAAAATTTGTAAAAAAATTCAATTTAACGAAGTAGCCATGGCACTATATAGTCATTGACTGATTGTTGCTTTTTTATTTTTACTGCACTGCATCTTTACTGAACCTTCGGGAATAGTCCATCTCTTGGTTTTAAACTGGACCATGCTCTGATTTTTAGCCAAGCTCGTATTCATTTCAACATTATTTATAGGAGACAACTTGTGCATGTTTCTTTAGATGAAAAGCAGTGGCTGGTTGTGTCTCATGAAATTGGATCCCTAATGACCAAATTATTATGCTTATTGACCAAATTTGGGAAATGTTTGTATGAAGTTATTTAGGAGAAAAAAATGTTTTGTTCTAAAAGAAGATTGCTATGATTTAAGTCTTTTTGAAAAGTGCTAATGGTTTATACATATGTAAAATAACGCACCACATTTTTTAAGAGCTTAGTTCCTCTTTACCACTTAAAATGATGGGGATAATATAACACTTAGCAACTACAGTAATTAAAATTTGCTTTAAAAAAAATATAAAAACACAAACATAATATGTTTGAGCATCTTTGGTTCTCTTTATATGCATTGTATATCCTTTTTTTGTCCGTCAACATGTACAGTATTTACATTAGCACCTCTTTCATTGATGTGCAGCTTTGGTTGTAAAAATAAATGAAGTTTTAAACATATAAATTGTATAAAAATAAGCAAGTATATGTATACATGTGTCATCATATCTTGCTTTTCACAGTTCCACATTATTTGTACTGTGTGCATTTTTTACAATGTTATTTTATAGACAAATATTGGGATACAATGTACAAAGATTATGTTAATGAAGACCACTATGTCTCTTTTTAAATTAAAAACGTAGATCAACCCTTAACGGGGTTTACATGAAATGATGAACTGTGCTGGCATCTTCTCTGATGCATGGTACTGTAGATGAAAAACTAATACAAGCAATTCATTTAAAAGTATTGATTTACAATGTTTGATGATGACCGCTTTACCCCCCTTACTGATGAGACAATTTTATCCTCAATTGTAGAATAAACTTCTGTGTTCCTGATTAACATTTTGCGTTGTTTGAGTGACTTTGTGAGAATGTGACCTTTCAAACATACAAACAGGCATATTGTAGTCTGACGGCCATGATATTTATTTTATGTACATGTATTTACAAGTTATTTATTATTTAACAAATTTAATATTTGTATGCCTGTCTTGGACATTTTAAACCAATTTTTAAAATGACAAAAAAATAAAAGACTTTTATTTAGGGATATTAGAAGGTCAATACGAACACAGTGGAATATTAACTTGGCATTGCAACATCTGGCTTGGTGGAATTGATGTGATTTTTTTCAAGACAGAATCATGTAGGCCTAATTCCACATAGAAGGGTATAGTTGCTTTAATTTTGCTTGCATTAGAAACAACATAAAACCTCATTGATAAAAAAATTTCTGGAGATTACTACCTTTTCTGTGTTCATCTCCTTCCATTTACTGCTTGAAACTATATAATCCAATATACATTTTGGTTGACAAAATAAAAGTGACAAAAAAGTATTAATTTAGATTCCACATTTTAGATTTCATCCTAAAATAATTATGTTAATATTAGTCTTTCAAGTTCCAAAAAATAAATATATTGAACTGAAAGACAAAATTGCAAGGAAGATAAATAAATGATTATAGTCACAGAAAACCCATTCCTTCCTTCGCTTTGACATACAACATACAGTAATATATGTAATACATATGAATGCTCCCAGTGGCATAATTGTCACTGAAAACATTTATTAAAATAATAATAACATTAAAACAGCCAGAGTTTGCTTTGATCATTTCATGTCTGTGAGCCTTAAGGTGTTTAAAATGAAAAGCATGATCCCTTTAAAGCAGATGGGGAGGAGGAGGTGGTGCTGGTGGTGTGGGGGTACATTGTCATGAAAAAATGAAAACGGTGGTTTTTATATAGTTTAACAGTGACATAAGACGTGCGGTTCACAGACTGCTGATAAAGAAAGTGGTGTGTGTGTGTGTGTATGTGTGTGTAGCTGAAGGTATTAAAGTCAACACCACGCTGTACCTCCAGTCATCTCTACAGCACCAGCCTCAGGCCTTTCCCTGGGAAAACAGGAGACACAGCTGCTGCTGATGCTGCCTGCTAGACGTACCAAGTGCTGTACAATAATACACGGATTAGTCCTATATTTAGTGTGCTATACAAAATTATATTCGTACATTAACCACATAGTAATACCCACATCATATTGAACATTTAACTGTAAAATTGCATTCTGCTATATGTATCACATTGTCATGAATAATAATAATAATAATAATAATAATCAATAATACAGAGATTAGTCCTATATTTTGTGTTACACAATATTATACTAGTATGTTAACCCCATAATATTACCAGATAATAGCCTATGTATATTTAACTGTAAAATTGTACATATCAGATTGTCATGAATAATAATAATAATAATACATTCAATTTAAAAGACTCAAGCACACTGTACATATGGCACCACAGAGTAAAAATACAAACAATCAACATTCAATATGCAGTAAAAGAAGAGGACGTGAAGGCGGAAGTTCTACTCTGGGCCAGTGTGTTGCAGCGAGAATGCAACACGGAACAGGTGGGTCTTGAATGAGGTTTCGAATGTATAGAAGGTGTCAGAGCAGCGGATGTTGGATGGGAGTGTGTTCCAGAGTTTTGGGGCAGCAGCTCACCAAAGTGGCATCGCCAGGTGCGGGGGACAGCAAGGAGATTGTGAGAAGAACGGAGGCCACAAGCAGGGGTATAGGGAGAGAGGTCAGTGAGGTAAGCAGGAGCCAGACAGTCGTGTGATTAGTGTGAGTATGAGGACCATGAAGGAGATTCTGTGTTTTACAGGGAGCCAGTGAAGTTGTTGCAGAACTACATGAACTTCAATATGAAGTGCACCTTTTATAGTGCCTTGCTGCTGGGAGTCGAACGCACTAGCCACTAGGCTATTCAAGACAGTTCTAGGTTTGTTTGGTGTACTTCATATATGAAGTATTGTATAGATTACTTTTGTTTACTTTTCCAGGCAATTATACTGCTAACACTACTAGTACTTTATTTTATTTTATTGGAGACACTATAAAGCCCCTACTAAATAAACATGTGTTTGACACTAAAGAGGTAATGTTCTTAACAGAAGTGATAAGCTGAGATGGCTCATTGGTAAGCTTTCATGTCTCATAGGCATAAGGGTCTACTAGGTTGTCTATATTGTAGTGGCTGGTGTGTTAGACTCCCAGCAGAAGGGTCCTATTTTCGATTCCCAATATCTTCTTATGAGTCAATTACTCTTTTCCATAAAAGTAGTCGCCTACTTTAATAAGTATATTAGCTGCTTGCATTTAAGCACCTTAAAATAAATATATAGGCCTATTATATATTTTTGAGCTGCTTGGAGTTTAAGTACACTTAAATTTAAGCAGCTTAAAGTAAATGTAAAAATAGAAACATTTTTCCAATGGGAAACAGTATATAAGCAGCTTACATTTAAGCTGGTTAAAATTGAGCAGCTTTTAAACTGCTTAATATAAGCTGCTTAATTTTGAGCGGCTAATTTATTTTGACCAAAAAATTAAAAGGTTTTATATATTTTTTTAATATATATTTCTAAGCAGCTTAAAATCAATCAAAACTATATATTTTTTCATAAGCTGCTTACCTAACATTAACCCTAAGAGGAAACCTTAGAAAAAAAAAACCTAAAACCTTTTTTTGAGCTTCTTACATTTAAGCTGCTTAAAATAAATTTTAGAAACGTGTTGATTTTTTTTCATGACTGCTTTTTCAAATGTGTTTTGTGTGGATTTTTATTAAGCAGCTTAAAATGAAGCAGCTTAGAATTAATTCAAAAAACTTTTCTTGACTTTTCTTCAGATTTTTTGTGTTGTATTTAGCTCCAAAATTAAGCTGCTTATTTTTAAGCTGCTTGATTTCAAGCAACTTAATTGTATTTTAATTGTATTTTTGTGTTGATTTGAAATGAATCTGCTTAATTTTAAGATGCTTAATTTTGAGCAGCTTAATTTGATTTTGACCAAATAATTTTAATATTTTTTTAAATGAAAAAAAGCTTACCAATGGATCCACCTGAGCTTGTGTTTCCTCTTGAGAACATCACCTTTCACATTTCTCCTCTTCACTGGCAAACATATTTGATACGTTTATTTGTCGATGCTTTACTCTTGATGTCACGCCCTCCACTTCCACTTAGCCTGGGACGGCTTCTCTCTCTCTTGTCTGTCTATGTGTGTATGTGTGTGGGCATGGTCTGGGCTCTAGCAATCCAGTTACGTCGTCTACTCCAACTGTTCAATCTACACACCTGCGATCCACCATATCATCACCTTGCAGTATTTAAACCCTGGCTTCCTGACTTCCAAAACCCACCTAATCTTCAGGCACCTCCACCAACCCCCAACCTAACCTCTAGTTCACCTCCTTTTTCTCACAAACCTTTTGTTGCGGCGCCTGAACGTTATGCGTGAGATTTAGGTTCCTGTCATGCTTTTTCAGTCCAGTGCTGCCTAGTTTTTGAGAATCAACCCTTCACCTATTCCTCTGACAGTTCACGTATCAATTACCTGCTCGGGTCTCTGAAAGGAGACACACTCGTCTGGGCCTCTGCTGTCTGGGAAAGACAGTCAGCAATCTGTTCCTCTTACGTCGATTTTACTCAAGCGATACAAAAGGTCATCAACCATCCTGTCCAAGGCAAAGATACAGCTCACCGCAACTTCCTTTCATTGGACAGCCGAAGCAGATGCCGCTCTCGACGAGCTCAAACGCTGTTTCGTCTCCACCCCATCCTCATCCAACCAGATCCTGCCCTTCAGTTCATCGTGGAGGTGGATGCGTCAGACGCGGAGGTAGGCGCAGTACCCTCTCAACGTTCCTCTAAGGACTGTAAACTACATCCATGTGCCTTTTTCTTGCGTAAACTTTCTCCCCCAGGGAGAAATTATGATGTCAGCAACCGGGAACTGCTCGCTGCCAAGATGGCGCTGGAGGAGTGGCGTCATTGGTTGGAGGAACACACACTTGAGAGGAATACTCTGCCTGCAGACCATTCTCAATCCTACAATAAACCGGTTTACTTACAAACTTACCTGTGTCCTGGTGTTGGAGGAGCCCAGAAAAAGTCATTTAGGTCGGTCCGGGATTCTTTGTCTCGCTTTGGCTACTCAAGTTCAATCGGGCACAGATACATTCTCTTTGACTCCTTGGAAAAGCTTACAATGAGCAGAGTTGTTTATTGCCAGTCAAAAAGCACTTTGTATTTGTTTTCCGAGACTGCGAGAGATTTCGACACGTGTTTCTCTTCAGGATGAACCAGACCCAGACCGGGAGAGAGTGATACAGGTTGGTTTCTATTAAACAACTATCTTCAGGACGAACCAGACCCAGACCGGGAGAGAGTGATACGGGTTGGTTCCTCAGCAGCACACACTTAAATAACATTCGCCACCCAAAGTTAATCATTGTGGGTAGCTATACATCTGTATTTTGTGTTGCATACCATCTGTTCTAGAAAGAACCGGTGGCAAAATCTCTATCGCTGTGTGGCATGGGAGGTTTTTGAACAGAGCTATATATCGCTGTGTTTTTAGAAAACATTTGGAACCGCTTATTAATTAAATTAATTTGACAAACGGGGGCAAAATTATTATTGGGGATTTTAACGAAAAATGTTTTAAATACAATACGATTCTTAAACAATTTCAGCACCACGGCTATAGGCAAATCGTTCAAAGTGTTACAATGGACCAGGGCACGTTAATCAATCATGTTTATGTTGAAGATGTTAATGTTAATTTGTACGTAGTACCAACGTATTATAGTTCTTACAATGGTTTTTTATTTTTCGCACTTGGTCATCCGATAGATCGTGGATCATTAAAGAACACGATAGATAGTGGATCGTTAAAGAAGATGATAGATTGTGGATCGAACACTGTAATCGAAAATAAATCAGTGGCATAATTTAACAAACAGAGGCAAAAACATTTATTGGTTCGTTTGTTCAACAATTTATAATTGTGGGTCATTTGAAATAATATGTTTTTAAGGTTTTAATAATAAAATCTTAATATATTTTTAAGGGCTTTTTGTGCCTTTATGGATAAGACAGTGAAGAGAGACAGGAAATTGGGTTGAAGAAGAGTGGGAATGACATCTGGCACAAGAACACAGGTGGGAATCGAACCTGGGTCGCTACGAGGAATATCGCCTATATGGTTAGCGCACCACCTGAAGTGTGTTTTAAAGGTTTGAACAAAGTGTTTCTATACACAATAAATACTGGGTATTAGAGGATACTAGGAGGAAAGACCTGATGCGGATGCCAGGAATGCTGAAGCAACCCTTACCTCTCGGCCACAGTACTTCCTGCTTCCACATCGGTTTCACCTACCCTATGTACCACAAACTTAGGAATTCCGTTATAATAAGGTGTGTTAAGGTTTTAATAGGTGTGTTTTCATAAGGTATTTTTAAGGTGTTTTAAGGTTTTAATATGTGTTTTTTCATAAGGTATTTTTAAGGTTTTAATAAGGTGTGTTTTAAGGTTTTAATAAGATGTTTTTTAAGGGTTTAATAAGGTGTTTTTAAGGTGTGTTTTAAGCGGCATATCACATTGTACACAAATGCTTTGCATCTGGTCATCCGATAGATCATCTATCGGATGATCATAAAGAACACAATAGATTGTGAATCGTTAAAGAGCGGGCAAAAACATTTTCAAATAGG
>OMNO01021292.1:0-10085 GCA_900303215.1 Trachyrincus scabrus | reverse complement strand
CCTTACCTCTCGGCCACAGTACTTCCTGCTTCCACATCGGTTTCACCTACCCTATGTACCACAAACTTAGGAATTCCGTTATAATAAGGTGTGTTAAGGTTTTAATAGGTGTGTTTTCATAAGGTATTTTTAAGGTGTTTTTTAAGGGTTTAATAAGGTGTTTTTAAGGTGTGTTTTAAGCGGCATATCACATTGTACACAAATGCTTTGCATCTGGTCATCCGATAGATCATCTATCGGATGATCATAAAGAACACAATAGATTGTGAATCGTTAAAGAGCGGGCAAAAACATTTTCAAATAGGTTTATTCGTTAGTTAAACAATTAATCATTGCGGGTCATATGCAAGAATGTTTTTAAGGTTTTAATATGGTGTTTTAAGGTTTTAATAAGGTGTGTTTTTAAGGTTTTAATAAGGTGTTTTTAAGGTATGTTTTAAGGTATTAACAAGGTGTTTTATATGCATGGAATACTGGGTATTAGAGGATACTAGGAGGAAATAAAATGGGGAGGGGTCCATTGTTATATGAGCAACTTGAATCAAACACAGCAACTGTAGGACCATTATACTGTAGGACCAGAATAAAAAGTGTAATAAACAGTTTTATTAATAGACAGTAACAGTCTCACAGTTCTCAAACAGTTATAACAGCATCACACGTTTAATTATTGTCAAACTCGAACTAATCAAATTAATTTATCAAACTCTGTCAAAGTCTGTTTCTTTGCCATTGTTATCTTAGTTATGTATAACGCATCTATCCACCACAACGAAGAGTGCTAATTACGTTCCCTGATCTCTGATCCATATAAGGTCATGACCAAATATGGATGTTGGGATGTGCATCACGTTTAGCAAACACAAACTGCATAGTAACAGGCATTTGAAATGCCTTTATTCAGACATGTGTGTTTTGGGCTACTAAGGGCGCCCAACGCGAACAATTACAAATGTGTTTTCAATTCAATTCAATTATTTGCTGAGCTACAGGTTCATTCATTTAATTTACAGGGAGTAATGCCTGTTTTTTTTCCTTTTTTTTACCAAGAACAGTGGGAGCGGGTATTGGGGAGGTTGAGAACCACTGTTGATAGCGTTTGGTGTTGTAGATGGTAAAGTTTGGTGTTGTAGATGGTAACGTTTGGTGTTATTTTGCTGCCCAAATATATTCTAGATAGGCCATGGCAGAGACGACCAACTGGGGTCCTGCATGGTGTTCAGGGAAGAGCTGTGTGTCCTGGCTTCTAAAGTGGCTAATTTAAACTTACAAATCTTCACCTGACAAAGTAAACCAAAAACAGAAGTACTTGTTCACTGCCTAGGTATAGCAGATGGTTGTGGCCAAGCCGAAGCTATTGCCGGTTGATACAACGGTAACTCTTCGCTATCTATCTTTTATGCTGGTACGTATGTGATATTTATTTTAATACACTAGCCAAGCCAGAGCCCTAACGCGCTCATGCGAGCATTGCCATTGTGACGGTAATGGATTTTGTGTGTTATTTAGTTGTTTTTTTACCCATCATATCGATAGACTGTACAGTAATTATGTTGCTCTCTGCCCGGCTTTAGAAACCTAGTGATGCGGTCGGCAGCTGCCTGCATTCAGGAATGAATGAGTGAGCCTATGGTTTTGAGTACAGAGGTATGTGTGTATGGATGTAACTAACTA
Source organism: Trachyrincus scabrus (assembly GCA_900303215.1). Lineage (NCBI taxonomy): Eukaryota > Metazoa > Chordata > Actinopteri > Gadiformes > Macrouridae > Trachyrincus > Trachyrincus scabrus. Next base: position 8,411 of record OMNO01021292.1, on the reverse strand, counting down.
TACAGTTACTTTTATATTTCTGTACTATATAGTTTTATTAGATAAATTTAATTGAAACCTATAAATAACGAGAGGGTCCTTGTTTTAGGATGCAGGTCGACCACTACATATTAAGCAGTTATTGCATGGGAATGCTACTAATGCTAGGGCTAACAGTAGCTCTGTTTGTTTGCATTTTTAGATCGCCACGGCTGGCACGAGCGGGCAAGCAATGCTGTCGCTGTTTCTTTCTAGCTTGTTTCTTGTTCCTTTCATTGATGCGTCTCTTTCTCTAGTTACATCATGTTGTTTTAGCTGTACAATTACTTCTCCATGATAAGCCTAACCAGCTATAGTTGCCAACCTAGTTATTTGGTGGTGGTTTTTTGAGTGAAATGAGTGAGTAAGTAAGTATTTGAATTGCAGTGTCTAACGTGTGTAACACTCGTACTGTGTGCTCTCCTATTCTATATTATGTGGCATGCTGTGTGAATACTGCTGTGATCATTCTTAAGTTACTCCTCAGGTGCGGAGTGGTAGTTGGCAACTGTTTTTATTGGCATTACTTATAAAGAAGGTAAACCGTATCACTACTCTGGATCTACCTTCTGAGTTTCAAAACAAAAGTCCTTAAAGCTGAACCATTTCTAGTAGTCATCTGCATAATTTATTTGATAACTGTGTTGGGGATACCTGTATTTTGGAGTTACTCTTTACTCCTGGCTTAGTCTCACTTTAGATTAACATCTAAAGTCTGCTCAAATCTGTGTGAATGGGGCGTTTCACTTTCTTTCGCTTCAAATTTCGACCAATCATGTTCCTGGGGACAGGGATCTGTAGGCACGTGTTACACAGATGGGTCTCGACTGGAAACAACCTGACCGGCGGAACCACGACAAACGTGATATGGCTGACCATCGATTGTCAAAAAGGTTATATGTCTGTTGATTATGTTGTCATGGCTTTGATCTTTCAAATTACAAAACAAATTACTACTAGGCAAAAACTTGGACGTGATCAGACTACACTCTCTCTTTCGAAGAGTTAACAGGACCTGTTGGCATAAGCGACGATGCCAAGACACACAAGACACAAGACTACAGAGCAATCATTGTAGTGCTGCCGCAGCTGATCATATTGGAGGCCTAATTAATAATATGGCATCAAAGCAAGCACTAAGGTTTCAGGAGATCCAAACACAACAGCAATGTTCCCATTAGCGATCTCACAGTCACATTCTTCGTCATGTCCCGCATATGCAGCTTGTATTCCCTTGCCATTAAGGAATTGTACTCTTCCATAATTGCTAACAAAGGACTGATAACTAAAACGATAGCGTCGTCTTCCCATTGTCATTATCCGGTATCCCTCCGGAGGGATACCGACCAGCACTGGTAAATTGGCCAAACCGGCACTAGTAAACTAAACTTTTCCCATAGCCGGTGGGAAGATGAGCTAAAATGTCCTGTCCAGACACTACGTCCTTAGACAAAGTGTCTACAAAGGTTTAAAATCACACCCGTGTAGTAGACTGGCCACTGTAGAAATACATTTGTTAAAATCGTCTTCTGAAACCCCCATCTTGCCACTCTCGAATGAGTTTCTCTCAGAGTCCGGATGAATATCTCCGTAATAAAACAGGAAACCCTGCATAACTCCACCCCTTGCACTTGCTGGTTTCCGGCGCAGGAGCTGTGTAGTCTCCCCCCAGAAGTTCGGCTATAGTAGTGTCGAACTTCTGGACCCGAGATTACTCCTGGCTTTAACTAAGAGGTGGTGTTGCAAAACACCCTAGAGGGCGCTACATTTTAGCATTGTCGGCAGGACTTTGGACAGATCGTCAGGGATCCTCTAGGACTGCTGTTCTGCTGTGTGGTTGCCTGTTTTGTGTCTACAGACAACAGGGCCGACATGGAGGATGAGCTGCAAAGTTTACGGGAGCAGGTACAGCAGTTGCAAACGGACAATGTGCGACTTTCCAGGGATACTAACCGGGGGTCTATCTCAACTGTCGGCCCCGCCAGACGGGAGCAAGTGTTATACCTCCCCAGAGAAAGAAAAAAAGCTTCCTCCAACTCCCTCTGTGTAGAAGTTCCTCGGTGGAGGAAGTTAGGAGCTGCATTAGTCTGCAAACTATGTCTGACGATGATAAAGCTGTTTTTGTATATGATCATTTGGAAGGTGAAGCCCGTAACGAGATTAAGTACAGACCATCTACAGTAAAGGGCAATGCAGAAGAAATAATTAAGGTCCTTCTTGAAATGTATGATTCTTCACAATCTTATGTTGTTTTAGAACAGCAGTTTTTTGATAGAAGACAATAGGAGGGCGAGTCCCTACAATAATTCTCACACTCACTAATGGCCCTCCTTGAAAGTGTCAACTGCTAAGCCTGATGCCATTCCTAATTCCGAGATCGTACTGAGGGACCAATTTTGCGAAAATGTCTGTGACCATATGCTCCGTAGCGAACTGAAGCAATTGGTGTGGCGGAGCCCCTCTCTGTCTTTGCTTGAGCTCTGTAAGGAGGAGCTTAATATTATTGTTTTGAAACAGCAGGCTCAGCTAGACCTGATTGTGAGAACTTTAGCCCCCACTGACAAAATAAATGGGAAGATGCTACTAGAGGGAGAGGCAACCAGTATCCTCGTACTGCAGATGGACAGCCTATACGTTTAAAATGTAACAAACCTGGACACAGCCCGATACTGTAGGCAGCCCAATCCTCCCAGACAGCCCCAGCCCAAAAAACTAATACCCTTCAGTATGCAGAGTCACACACTGGAATGGGAGGCCCAAGGCTCACCAAACAAATCAGTAAACCCCATAGTTCTTAACCAACTAGTAGGGTTGTGTTAGGGATGGGCGATATGGCCAAAAATGTTATATATATATTTATTATTTCTGTCAAGTTAAAGGCTATTTTTTGCTCCCGAGTGATAGCTGAAGAAACCAGAAGGTTAAATGTGGTTAAAAATAGGAATTGCACTTTTTTGTTTTTATTTAATTAAAAGCTGAATATTAGGCTAGCCCATTCACTAACTTTGGAAAATATTAGTAAATTGATATATACATGACATGCATTTTATGCCATATAACATTCTTTCCATATCAAGTCTCTTAAAAATGTACATTATGTGGCAGATCACCACTACATAATACATATTGATAATTTCCATCATTACATAATTGACACAAAACATATATACACAAATATACAACATAATACACGCTTATGTTATGCATTGCCAACACTGATTTAACCCAACATAATGAACATTAACCACGTAATGGTTTCACCTGCGATACACTCTGCAGATGTGCGGCGTATCCATATGCACAGGCAAAGAAAGGGACAGCTACACTTTTCTCGGCTAACCAGGAAGTGGCGGCTGCGGTAAACTTTGGATAAACAAATGATGAGTTCGGTCCATGGTCATGCTGTATATTGTGTATATTATATAATTGTGTAGATTATTCATTTAAATGATGCGATTGCCAAGGTACTTGTGTTCACCGGCATGCGCCGATTAGACAGTGCGGTTTCATTTTTGTCGCCAGGGACAACAATCATTTACTTTTCACTCTGCTTTATCTCGCAATCGTCAACATGATGTCTGCGATTTCTGGGCATGCTATGCAACCACGGAAAATATTTGTATCAAACTTTTATCTAATTTTCCTTATATTTCTATCGAGAAGAATTATATTGCGATAATTATTGTTAGCATTTTATCGCCCAGCCCTAGGTGTCCAACAATACCGGTAGTTATTGGAGGGGTCAGCATCCCATATTTGGTGGACACAGGGTCTATGGTCACCACCATAACTGATAGTTTCTATAATAATCATTTTGATTCTGCTGACAGGGATAAGCTTCAGGCATGTAAATGGCTCGGCCTTAAAGCTGCAAATGGCCTGGACATCCCCTATGCAGGATACCTTGAGTTGAACATTGAGGTCCTGGGTAAGCATATTGCTAATAGGGTATTGGTGTATTGGTGGTCAAAGTGATGGGGGCGAGTGGGGCTGGGTTCTTTCTGAAGTCCACAACCATCTCCACTGTCTTTGAAGCGTTGAGCTCCAAGTTAGATGATAACTCACCCGTAGAGTTCTTGGTGGATTCCTCCACGGACCAAAGTACTGGATTTTTGGTCACCCAGAAGGCAGAGCCAGTAGAGGACGACACCCCAGAACTGGACATTCCACACTTGAAGAGGCTTACCCCTGGCGAACAGGCACAGGTTAGGTGTTTGTTGCGTAAATATCAGTCCTCTTTTTCTAAAGGGGAGGGAGACCTTGATTGCACAGACTTAATCACCCATGTAATCCCCTTTCTGGACGATAGGCCTGTGCGCCAACCATACTGGCGGATACCCCCATCCCAGTATGAAATGGTTAAGGCCCACATCCGGCAACTTCCAGCAACAGTCAGGTAATACTGGAATGTAGCAGCCCTTACTCCTCTCTCTATAGTTTTGGTACAGAAGAAGGAATGAAGTCTGAGGATGTTTGTGGACTTCCGCCTTCTGAATTCTAAAGATGCTTACCCCAGGATAGAGGAATCCCTAGATGCACTCACAGAGAAAGTGGCGGCAGTGAAAGAGTGGAGGCGCCCGATCCGGTTGACAGAACTTCGTTCCTTCCTAGGGTTCCCCAGCTACTACAGGAGGTTTGTAGACGGCTTTGCCAAACAGGCAGCCCCACTCCATTGGCTCGTTGCACGGATGGTGTGGTCGCGGTAGAAGGGTAAGACCAAACTTCCCATTGTCTGACCAATGGGATCCAGACATCCTCTTGAGGAGGCGTTCCAATGCCTAAAACAAGCTCTAATTTCATTTTTGGCATATGCTGATTTCCAGAAACCATTCATTGTTGAAGTTGATGGCAGTCATTGTGGTTTGGGTGCCGTTCTCTCCCAGGAACAGGATGGCCAACGCCGACCCATCGCTTTTGCCAGCAGAGGCCTCTGGCCCACCGAGAGGAACATGAACAACTATAGCTCCACGAAACTGGAGTTCGTGGCCTTGAATTGGGCCATCACCGAAAAGTTCCTGCTTGGAAATCATTGCATTGTCTACACCGGCAATAACCCACTCCATCACTACCAGACAGCAAAGCTCAGAACTGTCGAACAGCGTTGGGTGTCAGAATTGGAATCGTTCAATTTGGATGTGGTAGGGAGGTGCCTCAACTCCTGCCAAAAGAGCTTCAAAGGGAAGTGTTTGATGGCCTCCATACTGCCCACGGACACAGAGGAGTAGAAAGCACACGCAAGCACACAAGCACACAACATTTACGTTGTTCAGAAGCGCTGCCAAATGTCATACCAACCGGAGGGGAATGGACAGTGCGAATGCTTCAATAGGACCCTCCACAACCTACTCCGCACTCTCCCGCCAGAGCAAAAGCAACATTGGCCCCAGTATCTGTTCGGGAGAGAGCCCCAGCTGCCAGTGGACTTCTTGCTGGGAGGCAACGAAGAGGACTTGATTGAGGGAGGAGTATAGGAATGGGTTGAAAAACACCAACGGTGCCTCAGAGCTGCATACAAGCAGGTCCGCCAGCAGTTGGAAGCAAAGGCGGAGCAGCGAAATCAGAGCCATAACAGCCAAGCCGTGGGACCTGACTTGCGGGAAGGCCAGGTTGTGCACCTGCGAAACGAAAATCTGGATTTTTGGGACCCTGCCCTATACCAGGTAACACAGGCTTGGAGCGGTATACTCCATCTCATCAGCATACCAAAAAGGCCCCATCCGACGGGTACACAGAGCAGAATTGTGCCCTGCTATAGGTGAGTGGACGCAAATGCCTGAGGCGGACACTTTACCCGTGGAACCACAGAAGCAACCTAGCATTGAGGACCCTCCGGGTGGGTCTGTGAGAGAAGATTCCATCCTCCTTCTCATCCCATTAGACTCAGAGAAGGCCAGAGAAGCTTCCCCACTGTTGGAAGGGTCTAGCCCGGTTAGCGATGCCGCAGAAAGCGAACAGGTCAAGACACCTGCAGAAAGTCGATCCTAGTAACAAGGCTTTGAGAAGGACAGGAAGACTTACTGCTGGCTTGAACCCCTTGAAATTGCCACGGCCCATGACTCCAGTTGACAAGCCAACTCAGAAGTAGGAGATAGGTGGCTGTGAAATCCTCCCCCCTCCCCCCCAGCCTGGCCTAGGCCGGTAGTAGGTACTCTCAATGCAGCACTACCTAACTCGTTGTCATTTTCATTTGTAATTCATCGTCGGGCGCCGATGCATTTATGGGGGGTTGAATGTAGTGGGCGGGACCGAGTAGCCTTGATTGCTGCCCAAATATAAGAGCATTCTAGATAGGCCATGGCAGAGACAACCAAATGGGGTCCTGCGCGGTGTTCAGGGAATAGCTGTGTATCCATGTGCTGAGGCATTCAGTCCAAGGTAAGCTGGCTTCTAAGGCGGCTATTTTAAACTTATGAATCTTTACCTGACCAAGTAAACCTAAATCAGAGGTACTTGTTCACTGCCTAGGTATCGCAGATGGTTGTGGCCAAGCCGAAGCTAACCTAGTTATTTGTATCGAGTGTGTGACCTTAAGGTGGTGGTTTTTTGAGTGAAATGAGTGAGTGAGTATTTGACTTGCAGTGTTACACACTAACGTGTGTAACACTCATACTGTGTGCTGTCTATTCTATATTATGTGGCATGCTCTGTGAATACTGCTGTGATCATTCTTAAGTTACTCCTCAGGTGCGGAGTGCTAGTTGGCAACTGTCTGTTGTTATTGGCATTAATAAAGAAGGTAAACCGTATCACTGCTCTGTATCTACCTCATTTCAAAATAGCCTCGAGTTTCAAAATAGAAGTCCTTAAAGCTGAACCATTTCTAGTAGTTTCCTGCATCATTTATTTGATAACTGTTGGGGATACCTGTATTTTGGAGTTCTTTACTCCTGGCTTAAACTGAAGAGGTGGCGTGGTAAAACAACCCTAGGGGGCGCTACAGATGGTAACCTTTGGTGTTGTAGACGGTAACATTTGGTGTTGTAGATGGTAATGTTTGGTGTTGTTGACGGTAACGTTTGGTGTTGTTAATGCTAACGTTTTAGTGTTGTAGATGGTAACTGTGGAGTGTTTGTTGTTGGTGGCTGGTTTAAGCAGCCTCACCTGGTCAGAGTTAGACTGATTAGACTCTGGGACTGGGTGAGGCTGCACACCTGTGGGGCATTGGCCAATCAGGCCCACAGGTTAAACCAGCCACCAGCAAACACCCTCGGGAGGAGCTCTAGCATGTACCACCTGCTCTGTTGTTCAGACTACCACAAACTAACAATAAACCGGTTTACTCATCAACTGCCAGTGTCCTGCTGTGGGAGAAGCCCAGGAAAGCCATAGGAGATGGCATGTGGCAGGGGGAAACTGCCACAGAGTCTTTACTTGGTTTATCATACATTTATCAACACTAGAAATCATACCTCTGGCTGTCATATTGGACATTCAGAACAAATTCTCTGACAGTTGGCATTTACCTTCCAAAGAGGTTAGTAGTCAAACCGTAGTCGCCCAGTCTTCCAATGTCAGATTCTGCCCATGTTGAATGGACAGGTGTCTCCGACAGGTATACAAGGTTGACTGACTATGTTCCCTGAAGTGACGTGCTGGCAGCCCAGTTGTTTCTTGAATGAGTAGCCTTCACAGATGCAAACAGGACAGGGATGCAGGGACAGGACTTGGGGAAAACGGCGAGCAGAAGGTAATCTGTTCAGAAGGACAACCCAGTGGTGGAGCGGTAGGTCTCGAAGAGCAGGATCCTCCATCATCCCATCTGAGCAGCGGGACAATGAGCTCTCTGCTGGCTCGGATGGAAGCGTTCTGTGGACGGTGTGAAACACGCCTCCCCTGCCGGTTGGGTCAAGCTCTCGGGTGACCCAACAATAACATTTATTATTAATGAAAACGAAAAACGAAAAGTCGGCATTCCTATTAATGGTTAAAAGGGTGTGTGGAGTGTGTGTTGTTGGTGGCTGGTTTAAGCAGCCTCACCTGGTCAGAGTTAGACTAATTAGACTCTGGGACTGGGTGAGGCTGCACACCTGTGGGGCATTGGCTAATCAGGCCCACAGGTTAAACCAGCCACCAGCACACACACTCAGGAGAGAGCTCTAGCATGTACCACCTGCTCTGTTGTTCAGATGACTACGAACTCAACAATAAACCGGTTTCCTCATCACTGCCTGTGTCCTGCTGTGGGGGGAAGCCCTGGGAAAGCCATTGGAGATGGCATGTGGCAGGCGAGACTGCCACATTGGCGCCTGAACAGGGACTTCTCCCCGACGCAAGGTAGGACACAGAAGGGCTGCCCTGGGACGCACTGGAGACACCAGCCGCGGCGACGGGCAGCCACCTCCCAGCACCAGCCTATCCCCGACGGCAGCGACGGTCGGTGGTGGAGCCACCAG
>OMNO01021291.1:0-18180 GCA_900303215.1 Trachyrincus scabrus | reverse complement strand
TAGGTGAAGGCAGAAGCAGAAATTGTGATTATTTTCGTGGTAGAAAGGCGGCGTCACCAACCTCACCAGCTCCACCCCACCACGCACGTAGCTTCCCCTAAACATGCGAAGACGTCTGGTGTGAATCTCGCCTCCAGAGCGCAATGTGTGCGTGAGTTGAGTGTGTGTGCATGTGTGTGTGCGTGTGTGCGGCTGTGTGTGCGGCTGTGGGTGGAGGTTGGTAGGGAGCGCAGATTCGGGAGGAGGAGGTGGTGGTGGAGGAGGTGATGGACTAGTGTCAAAAGGGGGCAGGAGGTCGCTCTGTCTCCCGGGTCTCGCTCCAAGGGGGGTGGACTGGCAGATGTACCTTCGCTTCTTTGTGCCTGTGTGTGTGTGTGTGTGTGTGTGTGTGTGTGTGATTGCACGCATGTGTCTGTGGTGTGTGTGATGATGGGAAAGGGTGGGCTTGTCGCCTGTGCCCAGGTGGGGGTTCATCCGTGTGTAGTTGGGGGCGGAAAGTGTGTGTGTGTGTGTCTGTGTGTGTGTGTGTGTGTGTGTATGAACACAAAGCACACACACATACACACAAACACCCCTTGACATCCCTTCTTCACCCTGTTTTTGCCCCCTCCAAGCCGTAGCTTCAGATGGAAGTCGTTAAAAATGCCCCAGATTTGATGGTTGTCAGGTTATGGCATTTAGTATGCAGAGACATATAACGCTTGTTTTGGCTGTTAGGCAGTGCAAGCCCCCTGCCGATCCCCATTCGGCCTCATAAGAAAAAGAGAGCTGCAGTGAATTTGTCAGATGGATGCTTTTGTTAGCCTTTGCCAAGGGGGACAAAGCAGAATGAGGCCAGCACTGTTCATTTGACAAGCTTGGCAAGCTTTAAGAAGTGTTTTTAAAGTTTGTCATGAGTTTGTCTGGTGTAGCACGCGGATCCTGCTGCTTAGGTCCTCCGTGGAAGATCTGCATGTACGCTTTGCGTTATTAGACTGGGATTGATGACTTTGACATGGTTTTTTTTTTTTTTTCTAGAGTCAAGAGGGATTGGTTGGTTTGGTTTCCAGAGCTTGGATGCATCCGCTGTGAAAGTTGAAGTGATTGCTCCAGAGATGGTGTTAAGAGTACCATTTGGAGATAAGGAGGCATAAGGAGACAACCAATGAAACCAACGGGTTTGTCATTTGAGAATCAATAGCAAGGAATGAGAAGGTTAATATGACAAAATAAATTACAGGTTTAACTTGATACAAATGTTCCTCATGGACCCTGACAATTTGACTAAGTAGGGAAATAAAAAAATAACAAGACAAAACCCCCAAATTCATGCAACATTACAGGAGGGAATCAAAGAATGAATGAGTGAAACAACACTGGAAGTACAGGAGAGCATGAGGATAGCTGGTCTCTGGGGATTATTTCATGGCACAAAAGGTGTGGCTAACCCAGGTAAGAAAGCCAACATGTCTGCTGTCTACAGAACGGGTGCTGAGTGTACAGTGCAATAGATTCCCTTTAGAAAAAGAAAGGCATGGAAATCAGTCGCTCAAGGCCTGGCCTCCCTGCAGGGGGTTACGCTCGGGGCGAGATCACAGGCCGGCTGGCATAGCGATGCCTTCACAGGCACACAACGATGTAGAGGAAGCTCCTGGCACCGGGGCGCCACACTGATTCACCCCCATCGCTGTCTCCAACCGCCATGTTCTACTGCACTCTTGTTTTAAATTATGGTACTGGCTTACCCACATGCAGGCTTCTCACATGTCTGACGTTGAACCTTTTTAGGGCACATTTGGAGTCATTCAAAATCAGGAGTAGGTTGGTTACTTACTACAACTTAAGATAACCTCATCTCAATTTACAGTGCGTATCTTTCCCTGCCTGATTCGGAGCCGGCGGAGACCCTGCTGCAGAATCGTGTTTTTATCAACTGATCGGTTTTCCTTTTCATCCTTTTTCATGCGTTATTTTAATAACCCAAAAAGCAAAACTACAATATCACGTAGGATTGCTGAGTGGACGTCGGTAGCTTTCGGATCCACTCATCGGTCCGAGTCCGACTCGGGTTACGGCAGAGCTTCAGTGTAGCCTAAAGTTTCCCAAGACACATGGCTTCCATAGTTTGAGAGTGGGCCTATTTCCAATTATCACAAAGCAAATAGGTGGTTTAAACATTGTGCAAAGTTTTGATGAAATTGCACGGCAGGACTAGCGCAATTCACCCGAAGATAAATCACACAGGCGCTATTGTGGGTGACGGATCGCCATAAAAGTTAAAAACATTGCATTCTATTCATGTTTATTAAATTACCAACCCGTTATTATTAGTAGGTAGAGCTTTGTGGCATATTTTGGCCTCGTTTAAACATTGAAATAGCTGCTAAATATGTTCATTATTAAAACCCTTCTTTATTAAAACCATTAACCCCCCCTGCTTGCCACAACCTCTTATTTATATGGGCTCAACTCACTAGTGCGAGTGCCAGCATGGAAAACAAAGTCCTGGGGAGAACCCTAGAACATTTAATAAATATCTCTGTCGGTCTCGCCGATTCTCACACTGGACGGCAGGTGTCAAAGTGCTACCAAATTATTTTAATAATGCTCTAATATCCAAATACAAAACAAACAAAGGATAATTCGGTCACCCCATGTTTGGCCATTTTGATGCTGGCTACCGTTACCTCAACTGAAGCGTTGACATGAAGCATTCTCAGTCTGGGGGATGTTTCCCGCCCTTACATATTGTCTTGTATTTTATCCCTTGGATATTCAGACCAAATGTAACCTAACCTTCTACCTGCGGTTCACAAATATGCATAGACATAAAAAAATATATGATTTTTTTATATATATATCTATACTTTTTCTTTTTTTTTCAGCATTCAAATCCTGAATTGAGATTTGAATACCTACCTAACTAATGAATATCCAAATATTAGAATATTCAGGCTCAGCACTAGTGAACTCCTAATTTCAATGGAAATCATGCAATAGGGTCAAAGTGTTTTATTGATCACATGCACAGTATAACAGGGTCATTCTAAACAGTGAAATTCTTGTGACATGGCAAGCTCACAATACATAGAAGAGTCACAAAATAAGGGCAAAAATAGCAAAAAATATACATAATAAAAAAAAAATAATAATAAACACTAGCAGCAGTACCTGGATTTCTGGAGTTCCTGGAGCAGTTCCAGTTCCTAGGGTTAGGGTTCGGGTCACATTTCTATTGCAATATTGATGTTAAAAAGGACTAGGAGATGTAACCCTTGGTTTGACAAGTGCATTGATCAGCTCTTTGTTAAACATGTTAAAAACATGTTTTGTGTCGTGCACATCCACTAAGTTCAAATGTAAAAAAGTAGATTAGAAGTAGTATCTCCTATTACTATTCCTGTTGCTATGTGCTGTAGTAACATTTTAACCTGAAAAAGCATTACTAGTCTTCATGTCTTTACATGATTTTGCTAGATCTTTTGTGTATGTGTGTGTGTGTGTGTTTTTACAGCAATGGTATACAAGTACCATGAATCTCCTGGGAACATGGCTTACTGATCGCATGGACCTACAGCTTCACGTTTATCAGTTGAAGATCCTCATCCGAGTTGTAAAGGTGAGGGAAACCAAACTCTATTTTTTCTAATCAAATAGAAGTAATACTTGTTGCTATTAGCAGGTACAAATTTATTGTCATTTTAATGTTTAAATGCTTGTAATTTGTAGTTATAATATTATTTTGTGTGTTGGTGAACACATTACATTTAACATTACATATGCAACATTTTGTTAACTGCATAAAGCCACTGGATGTATAGTACTAGAGTAAACTACAAGATCACTTGATCAATTCCTTATGAATTATCATTTGAATCTGAATCGGAAATTTGACCTAGTTTATTGTATAACCTTCCTTTTGTTGGATGCTGTGGCATTTTAAATGTAATTCCAGGCAATGCTGTTGCCAAATAATGTGTTAGCAACATGTCAACCTAGGAAACTGTTATTTCTATTCCTGCTGGTTTCATATCACAGCTGAAAACATAATGAACACTGCCAGGCACATACTGGATGGTAAGCAACAAGAGCAGTAAAGTCTGCTCTGTTCTTCAATGGGGTGTAGGATGGGTCCAGTGGTCATGTTGGGGAGGCACATAAATCACTATTATATGAACACAAAGATGAACATAAATATTATATGAACATAATGATGAGTCTAACTAGAAGATAAGGGGCTACTTTAGACACACAATACAATAGATCAAATAATATTCAGTGTATCCAACATGTCTTCCTGCAGGAGTAACTCAAGTAAACTAAAGTACTAAAGTAACAAGCAGCTTACAGTATAGGTACCAAGTACAAATGTCCCAAGCTACAGTATCACTACTGTTCTGAGAGCAGACATTCAGCACTATGAACTCATTCTCTATTACTGTATCATCAGGGATATGGAGACACAGACAGATGCATAATTAATCAAAGTCTGATTACATAACCAATAAATATAATCAACATATACATGAAGCCAAGAATTCTTGGTTCAGAATAAATGTCACATTTCAAAGAGATGCAAAAGCATTTGAAAGTAAATCACAATAGACTGACAATAGATACAATAGTGTTTGTATAGTTCTCTTTCTTCCAGCATGGCTGCCTGTAACCATTGGTAACCACTTTCAAAAGAAAACGCCTAATTTCTGTGCAGTGGTAGAGTAGGTAAAACATTGGAAAAGCATGAAATTACTGTTCCATTGTGACTTGTCACCAAATTATTACATTTATGTTGATATATACGGTATAGCTCATATCAACACATAGCAAGCGTTGCTTCTTCCAACATGGAGGATAAATGGGCATTCTAAGCATTCTGTCAAAGGCCTCTATTGTGCACATACTGAATAAAAAATAAAAAATCTCATTTTCCAAAACGTTTCCATTGACATAAGTGCAAGTGGGTCTCAACTTTTACATTTGAGGTCTGTTTCAAAAACCCTCTAACCTGGCCCTCTGAGCTAGCACTGAAAAAGTTAATGTATTAGTAACTGTCAGAACATAAATTATGAAATTGCAAAAATATCTCTCTATAAGGCCAACATTATACTTATTACAAAGGCAATAATGTATTTTGTTTTGGATCCACCTGTATGAAACTAATGCTCAAAGGCAATAATATTCCCTTTTGAATCCCCCTGTCTGCAACATATACATATGACATGACTCACACATTCATCTTACAACAGCTGGATTCTGCAATTGTTGTGGTTTGTCCAGGGACTTTGCTCGTCTAGACCAGTGTTTTTCAACCTGTGGTATAGAATAGACAATTACGATAATCAAAAGAATAATATAGATAATTGCAAATATATATCTATTCTAAATATTGTTCAGTAAATATAGTATTATGGCTTGTTATTATTTCAAAAATAGTGTTGCTTTGTGCATTCCATCACATGCATTCCATGTTTTCCATTGTAATGTTTTCCATTGATGTTTTGTGTTAATTTGTGTTTGCTAAATAAACACACTGGGAGCATAAGCAGTGTTTCTTTCCACTGTTTTCCACTGGCCACGGCCTTCTTGCAGTAATGATGAGCTATCGTAGGCCCAGCCAGGTTACTTCTGTACTCCAGGCCATATCTCTCAAGGACCTGGATTATTGTTTCTGTCAGTGCAAGAAGCTTTCTTTTAGAGCTCCCCTGTAATAATACCTAAGCACTAAAGAGATCTGAGAGGTCTTTAGTTTCATCTGCCGTAAGGGCAAAGACCTCACTTTCCTTGACGTCATTTATGATGGAGGAGCTTACCATTTCTGCTAAAGTATTCCAAATTTCATTCTGAATCTGGTGGCTTGTGTATTTTGCATTGCGAGCCCCTGTCAGTTTCTTTTTAACCATTGGGTCATGGTTACCAATCGCATTCCAATATAATAGAAGTTTCCCCTGTCGTCTGCATCTCTTGTCTCCTTATGACCCCTTTGTGATATATTGCAGTTAACAGTAAGACTTCAGCTGCAGTTTTTATATCAGGTGTATGTGAGAGAGTTTGTAGACCTGGAGTAGCCAGGTGTATGTGAGAGAGTTGGTAGACCTGGAGTAGCCAGGTGTATGTGAGAGAGTTGGTAGACCTGGAGTAGCCAGGTGTATGTGAGAGAGTTGGTAGACCTGGAGGTCTACTTGGGCCAGTGGTCAGTGGGGTCTCCTCTCTCGCTCTCTGAGTCTGTCTGTTGTTTCTCCATCTCACCCTGTCTGTCACCCTCCTGTGTCTCAGCTGGCTTCTTCTTGCTACTCTCATTGAAGAAGGATGCTATATCTGCTGTCTTTCTCTTCATTATTATTATTATTATTTCTCTGACATAATACGCCGATGCAAATTGCAGAATATCAACCTCATCATTATCATTATAACAAGTCCTAGCCAAGGTCACTAAATACATGTTTATGAAATTGCCTGCTCAGCTTATCAAGCCATGACAGATGTATCTTTAGTAAAAACAAGCTAATTATGATTTATTTCAATGTAGCTAATCTAATCAAATTACTGTAGCAATAGGTTAAATCTAGCAGCAAATGAATGTATCCTTTAGCAGAGGTTAGAGTGTGTTTGCTATAACTTTTGCAACAGAATGCACTAACATACGCTAATGAGCAGTGAGTAAACACCTATACACTAACACTAGGTCGGCATCGTGCATGAGCAAAAATATTGTCTCCAATTTACCTGATAAAAATTATTTAAAATATAATTTTTACTCAAAATGTAACAATACATCTTTTTTGTGCCTCCTGAACAGTTTACTTATGGGAGATAACTTTACCTTAGATTTTTGCACAATGCTTAAAAAGGTTAGCTAATGGTTTTTTCTTCCTGGCATGCTCGGGGCTCTAAACTTTGCTAAATAGATACAGTCACAGATGGAATAATTAAAAGCGTAGGAAAGCAATCTTCCTTCTGATATTATTAGCTTACCTGTAATTATTTGTTGGTTTACGAGACTTGCCAGTTGTAAAGTCAAGGCTGCGTCTGAAATTCCATTCTAACATGCTATTTAGTACGCTAAAACAGTATGTAAGATTTTTTAGTATGTCCGAAACCTTAGTATGAAACCAATAGTAAGTTAAGTGTATACTATTTCCGGGGAAATATTACAGTATGCATCACTGGACACTACGCCAGCATAAATATCCCACAATGCAATGCAGTAGTGATGACAACTAAATGGCGGATGGCTTCAATTTGTAATACCATTTGTAATACCATGGTTACGCTACCATGGTTTTGCGTCTCACTCCAACCGGCAAGGAGGCGCTCAGGAAGTGATAATAACAGGCTGAGTAGTGCGTCTGTTTATTCACTCAACAGTATGTTGAACCATAGGACACATACTGGGTATGTAGTGCTACTGTTTATTCACTCAACAGTATGTTGAACCATAGTACACATACTGGGTATGTAGTGCATAGTATGTGATTTTGGACGCAACCCAAGTCTCCAGAGGCACTTGTGGGTGCGCACCTAAAATGCATCCCAGGTGTGTTGCGGCTGTACAGAAATGGTTCCACTGCAAAAAAAACTCATTATTCTTCCAAAGAAAAAATGCCCCAAAAAGGCAATTACGACTGGGTTGGCCAATAGGGTGGCCAGGCTTCAGTGCCACCCCGCAAATCCGTGCTTGCTCAAAGGGCTTCACAGGCCCCATTTATGACACCCTCCTAACCCTAAGCCCTCTAAAGAGCAAGGAAAAACTCCCCAAATCCAAGGGACGAAATCTTTAAGAAGGAACCCAGAAGAGGGATCTCTCCTCCCAGGGATGGTTAGGAGGGCAACAGGTGCCAGAATGGGCAGATATAGTGGTAGCATGAACAAGCAAAACAACATATCCTATCGTATCTTAGTACATCTAACTCTGTTCTGGACATTTTTCTAAAGAATATTTATGGCCTTAGAGTACATACTTCACCATAGCAGGATTTCCCTCCTGAATGCACTGACCTTACCCTCTTGACTTTACGTTTAGAAAAAGTACCGGGACTTCCGGCTGCAGGGGGTGTTGGACTCGACGTTGAACAGCAAGATGTACGACACGGTCCGGAAGCGGCTGACTCTGGAGGAAGCTACAGCCTCCGTGAGAGAAGGGGGGATGCAGGGCATATCCATGAGAGACAGTGATGAAGAGGAAGATAACTAGATCAAACAAGGAACGAAGGCTCCCCCTCACCCTACGTTACAACGCCCTTGGCCATGACACACTGGCCCTATCGATTAGCCAATGGGAAGGTAGTAGAACAATCTAAGAATGTTTAGAATGTGCAGAGTTGTTTATTGCAGGGTTGGATTTGACCTGAAAGGCCTCTCAGTCCAAAATGACTTATTGTTTTGGAGGAAAATAGCCTTTGCTGTCAAATTTGACCATTTTGGATATTCTGAATTTTGCATACTCTCATTCTCATACTAGCCAAATGATTGCATCTTTCACATTATAGGCTAAATTATATACATAGTTATTGCCCATTGATATTAAACAAATGCGCCTGAGATATGTAAACAAACACATAAACATATTTCTACAAGTGGCTATTTTGTTTTTGGACTAAAGCACAGACATATTCCAGATGAGAACAGCCGTGAGGTTTCATGAGAAGAAATCTTATCTCTGCTCTGCCTGCTTGATCGTCTACCGCATACTAATTTCCACTTCCAAATGAATGACTTTATGTTAAATTGAACTGATGTGTTGTCATGAGAACCCCCTTTAAATGAAAGAACAAAAAAAGATTCCATTATGTTATGAAATTGGTCCATAGACCAAAATGAACTCTACATATAGGTTTTTTCTACTCATGTTATTCATTCATGTTCATATTGATTTGCATTGAGTTTGTGCTGAAAGGCACCGCAGTGACAACCAATGCCACTATGTGCAACTCTGCTGGAGACAACATACAAAAGCAAAGTGTTCCAGGGCCAGTGTAGCGTGGTTCAGGGTGAAGTCTGGTTGGTTATAGTGTCTGATGTTAGCCTGACAAACAATGCATGTACCACAAAATATATTTACATTCCAAATCCGGCTATAACGGACCAGGTACACATGACAAAATCACACTTTTGATGACTAGTTACATCATAGATTCATAATCTTGACCAATAAAAGCTGAGACTACATAGAAACTGTAATATGGTTTGGGTAAAAGTAGAGTTCTGATATTCTAGACTCCACTCCGTGTTCTTAATAAGCAATATGGAGAACCATTTTGTTGCATTGTCAAGGCTATGAATGTTTTCTTGTAGAATGCTTAAAAAACCTTCCAGAGTGCTTTAAATGTGCACGGTGAAGTCGGCTTTAGCGCATTATTGTAAGAAGTGTGAAAATGACTTGATGTGTTCTCTGTGATGGGTTTGCATGTCTCATTTGCAACAATAAATATAACAATAACTCGAATACACAGCGGATTTCAAAATAACCATTTATCACACCTGCATTTGTTTACTTACTATGACGTGAGAGAGTACATTGACTCTGAAGTTCTTGTTTTATATATATCATTCCAGCTGCCACTTATAGAGGGTGAGTGTGTTAGTATGTATACAAAATCATTGCTGTCCCACCCATCCAAGGGTGAGTGTAAACTGCCCAAATGTGCATTTATTACTGAATGAATGCAGAAGATACACACAGAAACTGCCTATGGTCTTTTGTTTGAGCTTTATCCAGATTTCTGCTTTCCATTTATCACACAAGCCTAAAGCTGCTTCTTTCCAACATCTTTTTTGTTCTCAGATGCAATATTTATCCATAGTTTCAGAATTCTACTGAAATGTTTACGACATTTTTACACACAACACCATTCGTTCCATTTCTCAATGTTGAGTTTGAAAATATTGAATTAATAAAGTTTATTAATTTATTGAGTTATATGATCTGCCCTGAATGTTGCGTAGATGTAATTCCAAAATGTTTGTGCAGTTTGTTTTTTTCACATTTTTATAATGGATTATGGGAAGTGAAGTCTTTCTCTGCCAATGTTGTTTTATATACAGTGTCCCGAGAGTTG
The DNA here is from genome assembly GCA_900303215.1 of Trachyrincus scabrus. NCBI lineage: Eukaryota > Metazoa > Chordata > Actinopteri > Gadiformes > Macrouridae > Trachyrincus > Trachyrincus scabrus. Next base: position 8,146 of record OMNO01021291.1, on the reverse strand, counting down.
TACGTTGCCCCACGTGTGCAAGTACTGCATGTCCCAGGTATACACAACCAAAAAGTGTTTTGTTCCCTGTGTCAAGTAACTAGTGGAGTCATCATGCTTCTGCCTTCTAGGTTAACAAAGTCAGACATTTCCAATAAACTTCATGTGGAAAGAATGTGTGGGCTTTCTCAGATGTTGCGTTGCTTGTTCGAGATAACTGTACAGATACTGTAAACGACGAGTGAAGAATACAGTCATTAACGGTATGAGTTCAACCCTATATGTATAACTTAAACCAACAAGAGTTTACAACAGTTATCACATAGATGTTATTTTACATTTTAGAGAGGCTCAAACCTATATGATGTCTATGATAACAGATGTCTCTACACTTGAAGGAGATATGCTTTTAAACAGACTGCAAAAGATACATATTTTTTTAATCTGTGGCCCCGACCTCCGACCTCCTTCCAGGGAGAGTCTCAGATTAAATGTCATGGATTAAGACATGGCTTCTCTCGTGGTACTTTACCATCCACAAGGAGATTTTGTGAGAGATCATGAATCAAGAAAGGCCAAAAAACAAACCCAAGAAGCCCAAGATTGAATCAACTAGCTGAAGGGATTAGACATAAGACACACAGAAATTAAAAGAGGTTGTGATATGTTTTAATTATTAAAATCCCCTTCTTAAGAAAAATTTGAGAAAAACAAGATTTCAGTCCTGCCCAGTTTTAATGAGGTGACTTACCAATAAGAACAGTCGTATTGTGCTGACGTAATGTGCCAACAAGATCCTCTTTAATTCTGTTGTTTTGTTCTTGGTGCCATTACTTTGCCATTAGAAAATGTAATTTGTCACAAGTCAATATTTAGCGTTAGTACAATGGTTATTGTATAGTTATTACATTAATTCAAATTATATTATGCTTTCTCTCACTTTAAATAAAATAATCTTGGACATTTAACAAGCCTTGGAAATAGGGAATATTGTAAAATACAGATGTTGTATGTTTGATATCAAACTCGAGTTGCTTTGGTCTTCCAATTATATTGTTCAATTTGGGCATTAGATAAAAATGACAAACATAAAGAAGGTAGGCCTATATGATAATGGCTCGTCCAAATACATCATATAGGCTATATTAGCCTAACTGATCATATTGGACAGAGAGAGCTATAGTGCAGAAGATGGGAAAGTAATTTTGCTGTAATTATGTCAAAGAAACCCTGACCTCATTTTCTCAGAGGACACCCGCCACCACACCACGCTTATAAGAATATCAACAGGATGTACGCGCACGCACATGCACACACATAGGCCTACACACACACACACACACACACACACACACACACACACACACACACACACCTATTTTAACATCCAATCTGATGTCAGTGAGTTTCCACTGAATATCAGCTGTTTAATTTCCCCATAAATCCACGCGCAATGGGGCAGTTTTGTGCGAGAGACGGACACCGAGAGGGATTAATGGGCCCCGAGATTTACGCCGACACGATCTGGGCTGCTTTGGTTTTTAAGCCTCAATCAAGTTGGGAAATGGGAAAACGATAACAGTATCCAAATATAAGAATCTGCAATTGACCATCACAGTCAGAACTGGCCTCGAGTCTCCGCGTTCTGCTGCGGGGAGTCGGTACTGCATTAGGGGCCGAGGGAGGGACACACCGTTCCTACACACGTTGAGTCCATCAAGCAGCCTCTGATATCCGTGTGGACAAGGACATGCGGAAAAAGAAACAACGAAGAACGATATCAAACAATATAGAGACGTCCTAGCTCGCCAATTACCGTTCGCTTCCTCTCGGTTTTGTTTTTGCAAAAGCAATTTCTTAGCGCCTACTATAACTGCTGTTATGCTTAATGCTGAGATAAACGGCATAACACCATGGTGGAAGGTAGATGGACAGGAGAAGAGTCGCTTATATTTGTTTGTCTGCTTTCCGTCCGTGCCAAACGTGTTAAAATTCATTTGTCATTTGAGAGGGCAGGTAGATGTCAGATCTATTTATTAGAAGCGGCCTCCAAAAGCCTCTTATATTCTCTTGCTCCACCGAAACCTTTTATCTCGGTCTTAAGAAGGGACAACAAGCACGCTGATTAATTTTAGATCTTTTTCCAATGAAAAGAGTAGCTTACAGTTTAAAGCAATCTCGCAAAATGCTCGAGTGACAGCTGATTTTTCCCCTCCATACCACATGCGAATGAAAATGACAAGGAACTGCTTGTCCCGCGCCGTGATCATAAAGCCCATATGGGGATGAACGCTATCACCGTTACTCTGGGACACCGTTATTATAAAGTGCAGGTCACCCTTAATCCCCAGACACACGTCTGATATGGAGTTCAGATTCAGGCACACACAGTCTCTCTCTCTCTCTCTCTCTCTCTCTCTCTCTCTCTCACACACACACACACACACACACACACACACGCACGCACGCACGCACGCATAGGCCTAAAACATAAAGTACATTGTAAGTGTAGTAAGAGGTTATAATATATATCGATAATGTTGGACAAATAAGATCTACTTTTTTTTCCTAATGGATAAACATGTTAGTTGGCCTAGAGAAACTACAGTACACGCATGCGCAAGCAAAAGCTGTTGAATGGTATGACTTTTGCAAGGCAGAAAATAACATAAATTGTAGAATTATTCATTAAAATGTTATTTTAATGTCTAGTCTCTGCAAGAGCAGCATCTCGTATTGTGGTTGGGTGAGAATTACCCTCGCTATATGCATGCGTCCATAATGCAACTACATGAGGAGGGCCTCAGGTGGCCCTCGAGGCCCTGGGCCCTTCTCAACTATAGGCCACAACGCACACACACACACACACACCTTCCAGAAGCTGCTGGACAGATGCATTCTGTTCCCCTAACACGCCCCCTGCTTTTGGAAGAGCGGGCTAGAAAAAAAGACTTTGAAAGGATGCTAGCTTGGCTTGGGATTGGGGGGTGTGTTTGTGCCAAATAGCCAGTTGTGAGGTAATAGCTCAAGTACTTTATCTGTGGATTACACTACTTTGTTATGTGCACACGCACATGTGATGTCTCAATCAAACTACAAAGCAAACTAATGACCTATAATATGGCGTGACCGCACGTGCGCGTATGTGGGGATACAGCAATAGTGTGTGTGTGTGTGTGTGCGCGTGCACCTGTGACAGTGCAGGTACTGTTGTCAGCTGGTGAAGAGCAGCTTGAGCACGGGGCGGGAAGGTCAGTGGAAGTGACAGCACGAGCGCTTCGGGACGGAAACGCGGCCTGACAAAAAGACTCGCGCAGGAATCCAATAAAACAGCCAACTCTGCTTGGCCTAGCGCAGGCAAGACACATCGCCTTGACGGGGTTGTTTTCCTCTTTATCTGCAGCAGTTGCAAAACTTTATTTTTCTCTGTTAAGGCCATGTGGAGTCAAATAAAAGAGTAAGCAGTGCTATTAAATGTTGGAAAAACGACAAAACCCAGAACTGTTCGTGTCATTCTTGAAAATCTTACTAAAGGGTTCATTATAAAGTGAATTATAGCCACAGCCTATAGATAGCGTTAATGAAGCATGCTTATTTTTCTCCTGCATTTAAAGGCACATAGGCGCAGTTTGCGTTGGTTCGGGGGCTCACTGAACACCCTAGTGGCCATAGCCAAAATGCATGTAGGGATTTAAATATTACCTATATTTTTTTTACAATAACACAGAACTAATAATTTATTGTAATGCCTTGCTCTACAATAATAAATACTATACTATATCCTGATTATTATTGCGTGACATTGATTCTGGTCTAATTCTGTGTGGTATCCTGTATGGGCACTCTCGCACGCGCACTTGACAGGCAAAGAAGGAGAGGTTACGCGCTTCTTCAGCTCACCACCACGGCCACAAACACAGACCTTTCTGTGTTTTAACATATATGCAAGGTTCATATTAGACGCCACCGGGTAGGTCTATCTACGAGCCTGCAAGGCTCATCTCTGGAGGAACGCTAATAGCTGGGATCTGTATCTGGTTTACGGGTCGGGTTCGGTTTTGCGGTTTGTGCGAGTTCGGTTTCTATGGTAATTCTCGCAATATTTCATCACTCATTGGCCATTAGTCGGGATATGAAAATGCACCTGCTGTTATCCTGATTATTAATTTTCGTGTAAACGAAGCCTCTGTTGTACACATTTATTTTTGTGAACCCCCAACCTTAAACTGCACCTATGCAGAAGATATGTTTTAAAGAAAAGTGTAGAATTGGCAAGACTTGCACTCATTTCCTGGCTTACACTCGCCTCCTCAGATTTTAACTTGTTACCATGGTGGGGAAGTGTGAGGACAACTGTCTGTACTGTTATACGTTGTTACATTATTATATTGCAGGCTCAGATAACCTGTTTGTCACACTGACACACTGACACCAAGTGAGTGGATAGGTGGATAGTTTGTAGGATTTGCAATGCGTTAACTTTAAAGTCCGCAGGATACACATAATAAAAGATACAGACGGACAACAAGACGTAGGCTACCGACGCAAACATTTTTGTTTCGGTATCTACAAACCGTACTGGCATTTAGAACAAGCATCAACCGATCACGGAACCCGTCGGCTATCGTCTGACGACGATTTTAGCCTCTGGGGGCAAGGGCCAATGTCTCGGGGCTTCCGGTGTAGCCAGCGGATATCCGGGCCAAGACTTCATATTCCGTGCGCCAGTCATTGTTTACATTGTTTAAAATACAGATTTTTATTTATTTTAAAAGCTAAATCGTCGTCGGACGATAGCCGATGTGTTCCACGCGGACTGTTTACCCGGATGCAACCAAAGCCCGCGCAGACGTGATTGGTCAATAGAACGCTTCCGATCCCAAAATCTTGTGCACATCAGATGCTGCATTCACATGCAGATATCTGTTTATAGAGATTAAGCATCGACTAATGGCATGTTCCTTCATCTGGTCTGGTAGTAGCCTACAATGTTGTCTTAAGGTTGGGGTAGGCCTACAACTTATTATCTAGGCCTATGTAGGCCTATTATGGAAACGGTTTTGAATGTGCAACAACAAAACCAATCTGGGGATCATTTTTTATTTTTCACACTGCGTGGACCACGCGTATATGTGCAGAATAACATTTATTTAAAGCTAAACGGTGAGATAAACACCGAAAACAAGTGGCAAAACAAAACAGACCCTGGATCAGCCTCCCGTGCATGCCTGCGGGCGAGCGGTTGTCTCCAAATCAATGCTGGAGCTAATTGCTGCTTGCGCATAATAGACGGGCTACAGCAATATGATCAATGTTTATTGTGTGGACGACCCGCTAATTGCGCCTGAATACACTTCAATTACAGTATTTCCCTTTAGTGCTTGGTGTTTAGTGCCTTATTCCTTCCAGCTGCAGGTGTATGACAACATGAACAGGTCTCAGTAGGCATCCACTTCTTCTAATACTTGCCTACGTATGGCGCTAGCTTGGTGCAGATTATAATTACAATAAACCACTAAAATGATATAGGCCTATATATCTATAGGCCTGAATATATAACATGTGGTTACTTAAAAAGTATTGTGAATATGCCCGCGCGGCCCGCGCATATTTTTTTGTCCACATTCCAAAGGGGTTAATACAGAGGCAACGTGAATAAACTCATCAAGGTCCTTGTGTTAGATCCCCTATTTTCACCCTCATAATTTGTTAAGTCCGAGGTAAACTAGTCCGCAAACAAATGAATTCAAGATAGCCCTTGTGGAAAACGGACGAGGGGGCGATTGGTCATTGTAGCGCGCACTGAACACTGTGGATTCCAGCGAGCGTGTATGCTTCTTTAGAACGGACTTCTTTTCAATTGTCGTTATACCTCTGGCCAAGCTAAGTCTTTTCTTTTCCTCTGCTTTAATCCTCCCCTCTATTTCAGAAAAACACAAAACCACGTTCACGCGGCGCTTTAGTGGCTAAAAGTGAAAGAGCTTGTTTTTTTCCTGTGAGTTGAGCCTTGAATCGCTCCCCGAAATTGGTTCTTCTCAATAGACGAAGGAGGAACAACTATTAATAGGATCCGAGGGAGGTTCTGCTCCCGCAATCTGCTCTTAAACAGGTGGAAATTGGACGTTCTCGGTTATACAAATAGTAAGTATAAGCCAGCATGGAAAAGCTATCCCATCATGAGGATTAAGAAGTTTTCAATGAAAACGTCTTGTCAAACCGAAAGGCCCAGGATCATTGTTGTTAAAACAATTTTATTGAAAATGGAAGGTTTGAAAATCGAAAACGGAGTGCAACGTAGATTCTCTGATTGTTTCTTAAGGCTCGAGATAAATAGGCTATTTTCTGGCAATCTTGGACAGAAATGAAACGAATAAAAGTAAGAACTAATAATAATAATAATAATAATAATAATAATAATAATAATAATAATAATAGGCCTAATAAACTAAATGCATAATAATAACCATAATCATTATTATAATAATAATAATAGTAGATCCTACATTTACAGTTTAGCGAAACTAAATAATCAAATTGTTGTACCTCTGATGGTCAACCTATACCGGAAGAAAGAAAACAAGGCAATGCGTTTGAATAGGCCTATGTGAATTATGGCTTGTATTAACAATCCTGTAGACCACCTCTTGGTCGTATAAAAGGGGCGGCAGAAGAAGGGACGTGTTGAAAGTGTTGGTGATGGCGTTTCCTTGTCACCCAGTAGAGTTTGAGTTTAGCTGATGTCAAGAGACATCAGCTCTCATTGATGATCTCTCACTGATGACGGCGACTGCTCCCACAATGTGACAGAGTAGACGTACTGCTGCCTCCCGATCGATCTGCGCGTCGCTATTAGGCTACTGAAGAAGGTAAAATACTACGCCAAGATTGGCACTTTATTTATTTTACTTATTCCTTAGAATGTTGTAAAAGGGACGCTAATGTATATTTTTCCTTTCCCCCACCCCCTCACACGACCTCTAATGTCTTGTTAATTTTGTGTGTACTAGTTAATGAGCAATAATCTATTGCTCCTGCATGCTATTGTTATAGGGATTTCCATTTGAATGCAAATGAATGACACTGTGAAAGCAAGGTGCTTAATAAACTGATGTTCTTGTCTTTTCTGGAAGCTCAGGGAGCGAAGACAATTCGACTGGCTGGTCGTCTGCTGGGCTGCTTAGGCTACACACACAAGTTTGCTCCTCAGAATGGCAAGTTCTGTCCCTTTGGAAAAAGTGATGTCTTGCCCGCGCCTCGACGGCGGAAGGACTGGGCCATCGGCGGCTCCAAAAACACTGGCCTTTTCTATCGACCGGATCATGTCCAAGACCTCGGAGCCGAGGGGGAGCTCCGACCAACGGCGAGGAGGAGCGGATCTATCCGATGGCAAGAAGTTGCTGGGTCTCTGCTCCCCGATTCCCTGCATGATCCCGCTGCAACCGTTCAGCTATGACCTCCAAGCCAAGGCACTCATGAACTACTCCGAGTTCTGGAAAGCTAATTTCAGGGGAACGTTTTGCGGTTCCTCCACCGCGTCGTGCAAAGCAAACTGCGGGGTGTGTGGCAAGGTAGACTCGGGACTGAAGCACCCTCTGTTGACGGGGAACAGGGTCATAAAACCCCAGGTGATCCACCAGGCCATGGCTATGCCGACCGGTAGCTCCCTCTACTATCTTAACTACCTGGACTCTGGTTACCAGCATGATGTGTTGACCGGACAGTTGTTCTCGTCGGCCCTGGCCAGTTCCCAGGCACAGGCTTCGCTCTCGGCGCATCACAAACTCTTACTTTTGGAGAATGCTAAATTGGCCGGGGTTTCGGCCGACAAGTTCCCCACGCCTCAGTACCCACACAAGGAGCATTTACCCGGACAGCTAGACCAGATCGTCAAGGAGAACCACAGCCTAAGTTCGGAGAAGAATGGCAGTAAAACTCACAGCAAACTCGGCAACAATGCGGCGGACGGAAAGCCTAAAAACTTCACGTGTGAAGTGTGTGGAAAGGTAAGCGCTCGGGCTTAAAGGCTACTGGAGTAATGTGTTTTGAATTCATTATTGCGAACACATAAGACTAGTCTCCATCAGAGAACTCTCGAACTATATATATTATATATATATACACACCGTGTGTATATATATATATATATATATATATATATATAATATCC
>OMNO01021290.1:0-14366 GCA_900303215.1 Trachyrincus scabrus | reverse complement strand
CAAAGGCAAACTACCACACTGCGGCGCGGAGAAATCCGATGGCTTTCCTGGGCTATTGATTTTGCCCTGGCAGAGTGGAGCGCCGTGCGTTGCACCACGCTTTACGACCCAGGCCCACAGACATCTTAAGCACTGGAAAATGACATTGATTCACCTGAGCTGCTTAGCCACGTTAAGGCACATAAATTGTGAGGTGATTATCGGCATACCCGGGGTCACCCCGGGTCAGGCCTTACCGCCGCCGTGCCTCGCTTCGTGCGGGCGAGACTCGACTTCCCTGGTTCATTGTGATAGTGAAAGTCTTACAAACATTGCCTCTTTATGGAACTATTCTCTTCTACTCACTCCTATTGGCTTTAGGTGGTCTGTGTTCCAAGGACTGCTTTGAAGGCAAACTTGGCTAGCGAGAGCCGCTCATGTGTGTGCCATACGTCCCGGTTGAACAGCACACGCCAAGCGACGGTGTGCAGCCTTGATAAGCGTGTTGGAATGTTTCCACGTGATAACGGCAAATTGGAAGTGTAGAGAGCGTGTTGTTGGGGGGGGGGGGGGGTGGTTTCCTCCCCCCCCTCCCTCTCCCCATCTTGCCTCTGCAGCGAATATGCATTTGCATGAAATTAATATGTGGATGTGTGTGAGGCAAGCAAAATGACTGAGCACTCGAGTTAAACTCATTAGCAAACCCAGCAGGAGCATTTGTTCCACAGCGCTCAAGAAGAAATCCTCGGCTGCCTTTCATTATGCATTCTCTTCCGATGCTCCCAGTCTGTATTTGGTTGGATAAAGGGAATTTAACTACCAGAGATACAGAATGGAGAGAGACGACGGAGAGTAAATGTGCCTCCTAGCCACCAGTTTAAAGCACTGAATCTTTAAAAAAAACAACAACCCGCAGACGACGTGCTTTGGTTTATTGACAGGACAAATTGATTCAGATGGAGCAGCGCTGAACAACACAAGAGTGTTGCAGTGTAGGCAATCAAATCAGGGGAATAATTTCTTGTTCTGTCATTGACATGGTCACGCTGAATATGGATGACAGAAGTTTTAACAGCGTCTGGTGGTAACTGAAGCGAGAATATTATTGATTTATTTTCTTACTTCCTGCCTGATGCAGTATTTGAGGCCTTCAACGAGATACTGATCTTGATGGCAGATGCTTGTGTAAAGTCACGACTCTGACTCACATTTCTAGACACTTAAGGCTGATCTAGATTTAACTTGTTGCATTTGTTTTATTCGGTATTATGTTTTGTTGTTGTCGACGTCGCATGGACCTATGAGTTAAACATTAAAACATTAAAGCATAGCATGTTTTATGATGATGGACTGTAGAGGACATTCACAAGTCCAGTTGATGATAATGTGTGAAACTGCAGCATTGCTTTTACTAGTGCTTTGTGTGAGAGGATGTGAGCCTCTTTCTCCCTCTGGATCATTCCAACATAGTGCACGCCTGCACCAATGTGTTAATGGTTCATTGGATTGAGTTTGAGAAATGTCTTGGCAGGCAGGCAGGCGGGGGAAACAGCGCCGGCACATACACACAAATGGCCCGACAGTAGAGGCACAATGTCACCGAGTCCTGCCAAAGTGAAGACACTCGTCTTGTTTGCCATGCTTGCGAGTGATATTCGGGGGATCGATCAAGGACAAGGATTGTCCATATTGAATTTGGGTGGCACTTTTGTGTGGTTGGATCGATATTTATCCGTTTTATGCTATGGAAACGACTTTACATTCTGCAATGTAGTTAGTGGGGTTTAGGGCCAAGGGCATGTTGCATCCATTTTGAAGGTTGTCGTTGCTGGTTGATACAAATCAAGTAGGTGTGTTTCTGGGCACGAGAGATGAGACTGCTCAGCAGTGTTTAACGTCTGAAGGAAGCTGGCACTTGGCGAGCTGCTCTGAATGAGAATTTAGAATATCTTAGCATTTAGAATTTCCCATTTGCCAATTGAGGGAGATCGTACTGTTTTTACTGGCACCCAATAAGGACAACCGGGCATTGCATGTTGTCCAATGAAGTGTGCATTTACTTTTTATCCAAAGCAACTTATAGTGTTGTTGTTTTTTAGTCAGTAATGGTGGTAGGGGTACATCTTGCTCAAGGATGCCTATAGGTATGTATAGCCTATATAGCCTATTTATAGGCTATGAAGCCTGGACAATAGACGTCTAACCATAGGGCACAATAATACAACTCTCAAGCCCCTTTCCCTTTGAAGAAAAAACCCACTAACACCCACTAACATGTGGCTTTTGTCTTTAGTGGGAAAGGTTACAATCGATATTCATTCCCAGGACAAATGACTCTGCAGTAGTCATGGGTATTTATCGGCTCCAGCTCCGATCGGCGATGATGGAAACATGACACCCGGGTGAAGACGCACATCTTTGCCCCTTTTCCGGCGTGATGCTATGACTCCGTCGGTAACATCTGCGACACTTTGTCATCTCAGCCACAAATTACGTCTGTCTTCGTCCAAGCAGCGCTCGAACATGGCTCGGCACCGAGTCTGAAAGAGAGCCTGAATAAGTAACAGATATAAAAAAGAAGCCTATTTTTAGCAGGTTTTCCCGCGTTTAAAAAACCTGCATATACGCGCTAATGTTATGTTTGTTATTAAAGAGGTTATTAAACGTGACTCCAGTACGTATCAAACGATATATTAACGCCGGCTCAGTTTTACCGTGCGTCAAACTCCTTCAGGTGGTTACCATTATTTAGTCGATATAATCACTTCATCAACAGCGGCCCCCGAGCATGCAATCCGCTTCATGAGAATGTTGCGTTAATCCGCTTAAAGGAGACTGTGGCCACACCAAGATTGTCAGCGATGAAAAGACGGCCGGGATGAAATTCAGTTGGACGAGATGAGTTGCGACAGTTAATGCAAGGGGGGCTGGTGCGTGGCTGAAATGGATTCATAGCGACGGCTGTGGATAATGAGCTTTACTCAATCAGCTTGATAGTGCATTCAACTGCCGCTTCAGCCGTTACCGTGGTGACATCGGTGGGTCTTTGTGTCTATGTGACGCCCATATGGTGGTACTCCTACAAATCCCGCCTCCCTACTACTACTACTACTACTACTACTACTACCAATGGCTGTGATTGGTCATTAACTGCCTCCTAGATTCTTACCTTGGCCTTGACCATATGAAAGTAACCTACCAGCCTAACCCTGGGATTACCTCTTTAAACTTTAAAATGTTTAAAATGTTAAAGGTGCAACGTGTAAGATTTGGCCAACTGTAATTAGTCCTCCACACTCCAAACAAATAGGGGGCAGCATATTACCAGAAAGTTGTGGTGTCCACCCCTATTTTAAGGAAATGCACAGTCCCTCCCAAAGTCCCTCCCCCTTCCCCCTCCCCCACAAACGCATCACCCCACTGAATATAGCGTAAAGCTTACTGTTTAGAGTGAATCTGTGCTATGGCATCGTCAAGTTTATAAGCTAGTTTATAGCCAACCTTAGCTTTAACTATTTACTTAGCAGTCTAAAAGAAATGTTGCGAGTTCAGCATCAAACTTCTTTCTTTTACTCGCCAAGAGCTGTCTCCTTGCGGTGGAAAGCAACGCCAATGTTAACACTTGTTTTGCTTCTATTTCTATCTTTTTTTTTTTTTGCCGCCGAACGTGGTTTCTTGCGAGAGCGGTGGTGATTATAGTTGCTTGCCAAGAGCTTCAGCCATCGTTGCGTTTACTGTTCCATTCATTGACTACCTGTCTTTAAATGGTCTACCCGGGGGTGGTACATTCAACATGATTGACAGGAGGTTAGAATACGCTGCAGCGACGGCAATCGCCTCTTGAGGTACAAAGTGGTATTACGAGACGGTACGGGCCGGCGCTAGTTGGGCTAGCTGCTATCTTAAGTAAATATTTCTGCAACGTCTTTGACATAACATCAAAACTGTTATTTCTTCACATTCTGTTGATAATTGTAGTTCATTTTTGAATGTTTTAAACTAATCTTAGAAGTTGCACCTTTAAGGTAAAAGGCTGAATATTTGTGGTGGTAAAACTGCATATTGACGACATGAATAAATACTCATTGGCTAGCCAGTTCTGTGAGAAGCAGGGGATTACGTTCAATAAGGTACAGCTGTGTCCATACGATTGGCTGCTTAGTGGCAATTCACAGTAGAACAGACAGGGGTTTGTTAATACCCAGATATCCCATTGTTTAAAATAAGAATATCTGAACATGCAGGAGTTATATTTAATAATAATAATAATAATAATCTCAAGGACGCTTTTCACGTAGCAGACAAATATATTAATACAGGAACAGAAAATAATGATGGCAAAGATTGCCGAGGATGGCAGAAATTAACTAGAAACCATAGGCCTTGGTGAACAGGTACGTTTTCAATTGTTTTTTAAAAGTGTCCAAAGACCACCAACGGTCGAGGAGCCCGGGCGCCAGAAGCTGCTGGTGGACAGACTCCACCAGGAAGAAGTCCAGGCACAAAGTGTATTGGTGTATTGGAGCAGAGGTCATGGGCACCTGAAGGGTGGGGGGGGATCAGGGTGGCGGAGTAGCCGGTTGATGGTGGAGAACAGCATTCTAGGGTGATTTTGCTGGTGGCCAATGAGAGTGGAGTAATGTTCGGTCTTGGTCTGGGAGAGAGCTTCTTCATTGGTCCTCACATGGCCTTTAAAGGCCTCGAGGTGGACAGTGAGGCCAGATCTTTTATAGAGCCTCTCCAGTTGACGGCCGGTGGTCTTCATGATGCGGAGTTCGGTGGTGAACCAGGGGGCGGGACGGGAGAAGGAGACAGTCCAGGTTTTGAGGGGGGTAAGGGAGTCAAGGCTGAGGGATAAGGCTGCATTGTAGTGGGCTACCAGGCCATATGGGTCGCTATCATATTAGTCAGAGTTGGTGCCCTCACTGTCTTGATGTTCCTGAACGTGATGCCTGGGCAGGTGAATGGCATCATGGTCAGATACAGCTAGGTCCAGGCACTGCAGATGGGAGGGTGTTGTAGCAGTGGAGCACAACAGATCCAGCATGTGACCTTTGGCATGGGTGGGACCTTGGACATGCTGCAGGAGTGTAGAAGGAGACATGGAGCAGACAGCGGCGAGGAGCTCAGATAGCTCGGACGTGAAGGTAGTGGAGGCTCTTACCACCCGGAGCTGTGTGGGCCCAGCCAATGTGTTGACAGCACACTCAAATGATGTGACATTGGGTACTGGAAGTTCTCACCAGGATGTCAGCACAGCCAGATGTGTTTAACAGTGAGCCCACCACGACCCACGGAGCGCGAAACTACTTTCACTTCAAATTTGACATCATACATGCTTCAGGTGATAACACGACTCTCATCACATTTGCTATTCTGCTCTAGTGTTTCTTGATGAATATTGGTAAGGGTAAGCTCTTTTTAAAACTATTTTCATTTCAAATTTGCCAACGTTTCACATCATACATGCTTCTGTTACTTCAGGTGATAATCATTGCACCTTATTTTCATGTGAGCTGAATTGGTAATGACTGCTTTGAAAGTGATTTTATTTTGGAATGAATACAAATGATGCGTGAGAGTTTGTATAACTGAAAATGTTCCAAAACGTTGGTTGGCAAAATGTTCCATTCTTGTTTCCAAAAATGTTCCATTCTTGTTTCCAAAAAATGGCCATTTTTCACATAAAAATACTGAAATGCTTATTTAGTCTTAATTAAGCATTTATTTAAATCAATGCTTCTTATGTTGTCTAGCCTTACCAGCTAAACAAAAGGTTTTGCTAACCGTAGGTTACACAAGCCTAAAGGTCTTTCTAACTGTAGGTTACACAAGCCTACAGCTACACTACACTCTACTGCTCAATAAAACAACTAGAATTAATAATGTAACACAAGTTAGCTTCCATTCTGGGGCGGAAGCTAGCCTAGCATTAGCTTTTACTGTAAGAAAAAAAAGGGTGCATTTTTAAATTATGTTTTACATTGTGCTCTTATTTGATTGTGATTTCATTGTTTACTGAATTATACTGAATCGCTTTGTGTTTTATGCATGTATTTAGCCTATTTAAAACTGTACAGCACTTTTACAACTGAAGTTGTTTAAATAAATGTGACATGACTAAAAACGACACGGCCCACGTCAGATGGCAGAAGACAACATGCGTACAGAGAGCTGGGAATAACCGCCCACCTGTGGGCGTGAGTCAGATATTCCCGTTGAGTAGACCACACACTAGTGCTTGTCCTCCAGTGCCCATTCATCAAACAGATTAGAATTCACTTCCAATTGACTTTTCTTCGCCTACGACAAGGATGGCAGCAGTGAAAAGAAAGTAGAGTCAAGGTGGAAGCACCTGTAGTTCTAACATGGCGACAGTATACCTTTTAAAAGGCCAAACACTGCTAAATGGCAGTGTGATATGTACTATCTGTACTAGATATATGTACTAGATATAACTATTATGCATACAGTACATATGATGCTACTAACCATGTCTTTCTGATTCCTACAGTCTCTCTTACTTGTAAGTTGCTTTGGATAAAAGCGTCTGCTAAATGACTAAATGTAAATGTTAATTTATTTATTTTCCTTGCTAGTTTACTGTGCTAGTGGACAGGATTGTTAACTGGCCTTTTCCAGGTGTAAGGATTATAACTGTCATTTAAACAATAAAACTGCTGCCTGGTATATCAGAATTTCAAAAATACAGTTAGATAGTTTGATTGTTGTTTAAGTAAAGACTTGTGGATAGCTGTATCAATATTCATACTGTTCTTCACTTGTATTCCAGCAGTACTTCAAAGTTTTGCTTTGGAAAGTGGATATCAAGGCATTGGAAAATGTAGATATACAAAAAAAAAATCAATACCTTATCGATACAGTCCTAGATATTCTAATGCATTTAAATGTTGTATGTATATTCAGCAAACTGTTCAGTTAAACCTGTAGGTTTGATGTGTGAGCTCTCATCACATTTGCTATTCTGCTCTCGTGTTTCTTGTTGAATATTGGTAAGGGTAAGCTCTTTTTGAAATTACTTTCACTTCAAATTTGCCAAAGTTTCACGCTTGTGAATATCATTCATGTTTTATGGCAGGCTCAACGTAGAACTTCATATTAAAAGAAAACTAATTTCCAGAATCCATGTTTTGAAATGACTACTATCTAAAACATTAAATAGGATTCCAACAAGCAGCAATTCTCTGTTCATATCCGAGCCCTTGAAACATCCAAAAAAACATTACTGATGATACAACTCTGAGTTGAACAAGAGGAATACATTTACTTGAAGAGACATGATAGGAAATCAATTTCAAAAACGGAACTTCCTTCCTTCACAACACTCGATAGTTTGTGTCTTTACACCAGCTTCTGGAAGGTTCCAGGGTGTCATCATGTTCACACAGTGTATTTCCATACTCCATACTCCATAATCACCCACAGGCTCTTGGACATAATAAGTGGTGTCTATATATCCGGCTGTTTAAAATCAGTCCTCTGTCTATTGTTTGTACTCAGTAATTAAAGTCCCTTCAGGTCCTGCTGTCTGCACACCACCACGTGTTAAAGATGAACTGTGGAGGATGAACAAGATGAGTTTAGAGTTTTAATTACAATACGGATACGTTCCTTAGTATGTAGGCTAATCCCTGAGCCACATTTTACCATCCATAAACCTGTGTTTATATACATACATATTTATTTTGATTAAATATGATAATTGCATTATCAGAACATGGAACACTTGTATTTGAAGATGGGTTAATTAGGGCTCATTATTCTCGGGAAGAGTTACTTTTTCTCTCTTTTCCATCTTTCCATCTATGTCTCTCTCCCTCACTGTCTGTCTCTCTCACTCTCTCTCTCTCTCACACACACACACACACACACACACAAAGACAAAGGTTTTCTCCTGTGGGGAGTGGAAGTGATGAGGTTAGAGACGTAGTAAGCAGCCCAGTGGGTGGAGCGACCCTCCGTTATGATCTCCTCCGTCTTGACCCCCTGGTGGTCTGCGCTCTTCTGACCCTTCCACCTCCACCCTTACATCCCACTTCCACCCCTGCTCTGCTGGTCGACCTCCAACCATGGCCCCTGCTCTTCCCTGGCATCTGCCTACTTCTGCCGGCCTTCACTGTCACTCACCACCACTGGCATATTACACACACACACAC
This sequence comes from Trachyrincus scabrus, assembly GCA_900303215.1. Classification (NCBI taxonomy): domain Eukaryota; kingdom Metazoa; phylum Chordata; class Actinopteri; order Gadiformes; family Macrouridae; genus Trachyrincus; species Trachyrincus scabrus. Next base: position 6,210 of record OMNO01021290.1, on the reverse strand, counting down.
ACACACACCCTCTCTCCCCCGCCTTCCCCATCTCCCAGCGTAGTCCCATAATTATTTTCTGTGGGAAACATACTCTACACGCCTCTATCTTGAATTGCAATCACGCAGACTTGCGTGTGTGTGTGTTGGGGTGGGTATCTCTTTGATGTCGTTTCCTCCTGGCCACACACCCTCCTGCTCCTCTTTCTTCTTTACATATTTTTGTATTTCACTTGGCGCTATTGAAATACATCCACGTACCGACGTCAGGCCGGATTGGTTGTGTGGTGCATTTATGTTTGGAGGGACTGTGATGACAAACCATCAGGTGGTCTGCCCTCAACATGGCCGCTGTGTTTTAAATGTGAGTCCTTCTGAGTCACCCAGGGGCCATCTGTGGATCTGGGGGGATTTTGATCCCCACTGCTAATGATGACTTTGTTCCTTTTGGAAAGCGAGTGGGTGGAGAACTGCACGTCCGTGTGTGCTTGAGTGTGTGTGTGTGTGTGTGTGTGTGTGTGTGTAGTGTGTGTGTGTGTGTGTTAGTGGGAGCCAGATTGCATATTCACTATGCTTATGGGGGTGTTTATTTTTTGCCAGCGCTTATTTGTGATTATTTGTGATTATGTGTGTGTGTGTGTGTGTGTGTGTGTGCATGCATGTGTGCGTGTGTGTGTGGCCATCCTTAACCAGCGATTAGAATGCTGGCTGCTGTGAAGGCCGAGGCAGTTGATTCTAATGCCAACAATTATAGACAATAAAGCATTCTGTTACTTCCAACGGAGTAGGAATAGAGGGGGTTCTGTTGGGAAGTTTTTTGTTGAGATGATGCTACCCTTTACTTTGCCACTTACTGCAATGTTAATCTCCATCCTTCGTTAATATGCACAGGGAAAGGGTTTGTCATCGTAACATGCTGTTGAATGTAAAACATGCACACCGCCAAACATTGTATTTAAGATATATGTGTTATGAATCCCGGAACATTGAGGCCATAAAATGAATCAGTGATACAGTAATATAATCGTGTCGGTTGGTGCCTCCGGAGACAGAGTGTGTTCAGCAGAGGAACTCAGTCAGGCACAGGTGTGATCTCCTCAGTATTTTACAAGGCTCTGGTACCCGAGCATCTGCCTCTATGTCAGAATTGTACACAGTTTGCCAGTAAATTGACATGCCGTTGAATCACTTATATACCAGGCTTTCACTAAACCATGTCTGACTCCGCTTGAAAAGGACTGTTGGCTGTCAGTGTGGAAATTAGAGCTTTTCCGGGAACGGCGTGTGTATTTGCATTTGTTTTTTTTGTGGGGTTTTTTTCTGGCTATTTTTGCCGTTCCCTGGAGCCACTGTTCTGACAATCTTGGCTACCCCTTGAGATGAGCAATCAGCATATCCTGCATGTTTGTTCAGCGTTGGAGGGGGAAAGCAATGAACTGGTATAGCATTCCGAGACACATTTAGGTTTTTACAAATCATGCCAGTCTTGTTTTATTATCATTTATTATCTGTCATCCTGTCCACAAAATCCAGGACACTTAATCAATGAGTAAAAAAAAGATAAATAAATAAATAGTGAAGATCCATGAACTAAAACCCTGAAAGACATAGTTTCCTAGGTATGTCTGAACCACTGATACTCATAGTTATAACTAGTGTTGTTGGGTAAAATTGTATTTGACAGGAAGTCAAACACTGGAATATCTAACGAAAAACAAAAAAAAACAAATGGACATTTTGTGCCAAGGAACATATTTCATATTATTTTAGGAAGAACCAGAATACTTTGCAACTGTAATTCCACACCTGGCTCACAGCATAATGTGATAGAAACTTCACAGTAGCAGCACATTAGCATACACATTAATAACAAGTTCAAGTGATTTTAATAGGGGGCAGCTCATTCAGTTCCAAGCTGACAAGCTAGCTTCCGTTTGAGCATGCTGAGCAGGTAGCCTAGCTCCTCTGAACACAATGCCTGAAATAGTGCAGGTCTCCTACTGATTAAGTGGCTATCGGACAAATTTCAACGCTCTACTGGAGAAATTCCATAGTTTCCGTTGACACACATCAACGCTGTGATATTTGATTTATTTTACAAAGCAAATGTCCTTGCTCAACTATCGATTTTTTGAAAGAGAGATTAGGTTTCAAGTAGTATAGCTAAGCAGCAGCCTTTAATGTTGGAATATTAGTTTATCACTGGAGTAAATGTTCTGACAAGATTTCACTTCAGATGACCCTTGAGTCGCAAAACCCCTGGCTAGCTCATCCACATTTCACCTGATTAACTATACTCTACATCGTGTCGCAGACAGTGACGATCGAACCGACAACCTTTCGGCTGGCATTCAAACACCCTCTCCTGAGCCCTACAAGCTTGTACACGCTTGTGTGTTTCCTATATACACGTCAACTTCCATATCACCTAACTGTCATCGATTTGATCTGAAAAACGCCCCCCCAATTCAAACCGTTCAAACACAAGAACAGAAACCAGAGACGTGGAGTCAATCAATATGCAAACCACCATGACGGACCCTGCAGTATAATGGCTTTGGCTTGACAGGGGTCCATAGTGTGCACACACAGAGATTTGAAACAACAATCTTTGGGGGGCATGGTGTCTGCATAATATGGGTAGTCCATTTATCTTTGATTAGATTTTGATGCTGAGATTCATTTCCCTCGCTTGCTGTTTCATTATTCTTTCTAATTACCTGCACCGATTCACCCATCAAGCTTCGGTACACTCGCAAAACCTAATTGCTTCTGCCATAAATCAAGAAACCTTTGGTGTGTGTGGTCCCTGTGTGTGTTTGCGTGTCTCTGTGCATGTCTGTGTGTGTCTTTAGAGGAAAGCTGGAGTTGGAACTTCCTGATCCATTAATACAAAAATGTTAAAAAGATAGTACAGTATTTTTCATCATCATATCGTTCACTATATGACGGCTAAGCTATATGATGGCAAATGTATCCCTATATATATATATATTCATATATTCATATATTCATATATGTATATATGAATGAATCCTTCTAGCTCAGCTAAACTCATTTAACCTTGTTGCAAACAAATCGAACACGCGCCTTCATGCTTCTGTTTCGTTTACAGGGTCAACATTAGCATTAGCTATTGCTCCAGTAGAAAATACTTAACATTTGTGATTAGCGTTGCTGCGACGCATGATGCACGGTGGGCACTGAGTTGTGTTAACAAGGTCAAAGAGCACATTGTGTGCTAATGAGACTTGTGGCATTCATGAGCACTCAGCAGACTGCCCCCACCCCACGCTGCCCCAACGTATCTGTACATACCCCCTCCTCTCCATACAAACACCAGAATGTATTCCAGTCAGCAGGGGTATATTATTGTAATGTAGTTACGGAATTAGGAGCAGTGAGAGAGAAATGGCTCAAGGTAGAATGTGAATGAGCTAAGTTAGGGCAGACAGAACTGGGTCTTAGCAGTTAGCCCGGGGTCAGAGTGATAATGTATGAACTTAACTGCCAGGGAGGCAGCTCCTGCTACGTTTAATGACCAATGATTATCCCACAGGCGCCGCCACCTTGCAAAATGGTGTGTGTGTGTGTGTGTGTGTGCGTGTGTGCGTGTGTGTGCGTATACATGTACATGTGTGTGTTTTAGAAAGGGTGAGAGGGACTTTATGGGTGCAAATCCATGTGTGTGTATGTTTCCATGTGTGTGTATGCATGTGTATGTGTAAAAGAGAGGGAGAGAGAGAGAGAGAGAGAGAGAGAGAGAGATGGAGAGGGAGAGAGATAGAGAGAGATGGAGAGAGGGAGAGAGAGATAGAGATAGAGCGAGATAGAGATAGAGAGAGAGGGAGAGAGATATAGAGAGAGATAGAGAGAGATGGAGAGAGGGAGAAAGTAGAATAGAAGAGTCTCTGTGTGTTTCTGTTCCTGTCAGTCCACCTGACATAAACAAAGATTAATTACTCCACTGTATTTCCCACCACAGTTCCCTCCACCACCTCCACGCATGGGCGGCTTGCTTTATGTTCTTTATGTTCTGCAGTGCACAGCTGACCTTCCTGTACCTCCAGGAGAACTGCACCAGCATCGCTGCCAGAATGTTATGCATATTAGGCTCAGTAAATAGAAATGGAGGACACGGCGTTCTCCCCCCGCAGAAAAACAATAACCTTGTTTACTTGCTCATGAAAGGTATTAAGTTGAAATGGGAGACGGATATCTTAATTATAAAAATATATGAATTTTAATATTGTGTTTTTGTCATTTTCTCGTGTATTTGTATTCTGCGGGCCGTCTTCTTGTTAGGAATGTGTTGTCGGTGTATATTGAGAAGTATTGTGTTTTTGTTTTTATTTTTAAGGAAAACAAGGCCATTTTGTCGTATTCGATCAAAACTCCACCAAACCGCCAGAAAACACAACTCTCTCTTTTCAAAAGCGCATTCCAATTGTAAAGAATAGAAGCCCAATAAGGAGCTAAAAGCTTCACGTTTGCTCCCTCTCTGCTTTTAAAACCGCGGCCGGTATAGTCCACGTTAAGTGAGCTTTGATGACGTGATTCACTCCAGGCTACTTTGATAGCATCCTTTTCAGAATACACTCTAGTCTCGCTGGGTGATTTACTGTTGTTTGTCAAGTGAGCAGCCTCGGGGGCACGGGGGAAGAGACTCATAGTAGTAGCAGTAATAAATAGCGGCGAAACCAACAGTCCCGCACTCACTCACATGTATGTTTAATATTAAGCTTCCATATTTTGTGTGCAACGAACGCTTTTATCATAAGCCGTTATTCACTGTATTGTACAAAGGAGTCACCCCCACTGATGTTGGATGTCGTTGCCGATACCGTGGCTAACATTTATATATTATTATGTTATATCATATTTTACACTCTTCACATATTTAAAAAAGTGAGTTTGATGAAAGGAGAATAATGGATTGTGTGTTCATAATTATGTTTAATGACGTCAAACTAATGGTGTATAAGTCTATACTGTTGAGCTGGAGTAATGGATTGGATTTACTGTAATTGAATGGCTTTTTCCCATTTCCTGTGACATTCCAGAGGTTATTAGAGGGGCCAGGACACTAGTAATGCTAAGCTATAATTAATAGCATTGAAAATACTAAGGCTGTGTATTGGCGAGAATCTGGTGATACAGTGATCATGTATTTTGATGCAGGGGAATTCATGAAACTTAACGGTTGTGTAATGTACTATTGTTTTTGATGTATCCTTTTTAAACAGGACATGGCGTGACTCCATGCATGAAAAGCGTGTGTGAAGAACTATGTGTATCATCCCCTACTAACCCTGTGTATTACAACAAACAGTATATAGTAGTATAGAACACCATTATAATACAGTGATGCAACCTAGTTTACTATTAGATGATCAACTGGAGCCGTGTTTTTTCTCACACCCCTGCTGGCATTCAGTCACAAAACACACATCGTCATCATTTCCCACCATCCTGCAATAAACAAAATGGCACTCACACATTGTACACGTCCTACACTGTTTACACTGAAATGATATACGTTGATATACTGTGACTTCTACTACTGCTTGGCACGATACTGCCCCAACCCCAGGCACCTTGTTGGTTCAGTGTTTCCTCGTTTGGTAGATTACTGTCACCTGTGTTTCTGACTCATTCTGTCCACCTGTGTTCATGTTTCTGTCCCTTGTTGCGGGGTTTGTGTTTCTGTATTATTGATTGTTACTCACTTTGAGGCTTTTGAGTATTTCTCCCTGCTCCTGGTGTTCACCCGTTGCCTCGACTTGACACTATGGCTGCATTGCGTTGAATTCTGCGACACCGTAGTATGTCCTTTTGGTTCGTATGCTAATAACACGCCAGAGTACACGCTGTGGTATGTAGTACATAGTACGCAGGTTGCGGTCTCTGTTACACATATCGCACCAGCATGCAGGATAGTGAAGTGGTTAGGGTGTTTTTCGACACTCGGCCCAAAGCTTCTGGGTTTTATGCCCCATATACGCAGCCTAACCTTGTAGGCCCACCCTTGAGCAAGACGCCCTAACCCCCTCACCTGCTCCTTAATGACCTGTATCGGAAATTCCCCGTGAGTCGCTCTGAATAGAAGCGTCTGCTAAATGACTAAACAGCAGTCCCCTCCGCCAGATGCAGACTGTGCATCACGAGGCCAGCATGCAGGCACAGCGCCAGGCGGGCTGGGGTGAGGCTGGCAGGAGCCCAGGTTAATAT